>CABEEJ010001886.1:16408-40862 GCA_901482245.1 Timema douglasi
GGGGAGAAAAGAGGTCTATGGGAGGAAGGATGAAGGATCTTAGAAGGATCACAGAGGGTTCAAGAAGCCAGAATGGCCGATGACTTGAAGCCAGATGTGGAACATTGGTGCTCCACGTGGCTTCTAATTTAAAAAAAGAAGAAGAAAACTATGTGGTAAGTGATGGCGGACATTACATAACAATTTATTTTTGACAAACAGTTTTTTTTCTGGTGTACAATTTTTTTGAATTATTAATATTAGACAACATACTATAATTTAAAATATTTAATGGACAGATTTAGAGATATGAGTAAATACTGATGAGGAAAATTATTTGCTTTATGTCCAATAACTAAAACTGTTAAAATAGGTGACAATTCATAATGTAGTTAAATTATATTATGATGGATTAAATATCCAATATATTATATTTGCTAAGTACTGCTATAGCTGAATCTAAATATCATATTCTATGAATTGAAAAATAAAATTTAAACAAGGGAATCTAACCCAGAACCTTTGGCTTAGTACGCCCATGTTCTAACCACTAAGCTACCCAGGAGTTGTCCCATGCTCAAGGTCATTATTTACTCATATTTTAAGGTTGAGTCTGTGATGGACGTCCGGAAATCGTCAGCTGCATATGAATGGGCAATTAAGATAACGAGCTTTTAGATAATGGAGCCACCTTCGACTCGGTAGGATAGTCAGGGTGGTTAGACCATTGGCGTACTAAACCAAAGGTACCGGGTTGGATTTACGTGTCCAAGTGTCAGTTTTAAATTTAGAAAATATAAATTATATTAGTTGGAAATTGGAATATTACACCTGGGCACGAGAATTGGACCCAAGATATTTGGACTAGCGTAACAATGCCTTCCACTGAGATATCATGAAATCCACTCGTCCTTACGTCATAGTTTAGTGTTAGTTCATTTATCTTAAATTGAAGTTTGTTGTTAAAAAATTAAGAATTACCAATTTAATTGTGCTTATAGCATTAATATTTTTACTTTCTCACTAACTTACAGGTAGAGAAAGTATTGTGATCGTAAAAAAATCGAACTCGAGATTTTGATGGACGTTTCATGACCCCCGCAATCCGAAAAAGTGGTTCCGTCTGTCTGTCTGTCTGTCTGTCTCTCTGTCTGTACCTTCAACTAGAGCCTAAACTATTTTACCGATTGGGCTAAAACTTGGTATGCAGGGTTTTCATAGGGTTGAGTAAGGTGTTTTTGGAATTGGATATCTAACCCTAAAATTAAGGATAGCTTACTGAAGGGCAAAAAAGAGAAAGAGCCGATTTTGAAAAAATCGACTTTAACGATTTTGAAAAAATCGACTTTAACGATTTTGATTAAATTTCATTTCAAAACATTTAGAAATATTTTAAACAAAATTATTACTAAAAATATTTCGGCAAAATGACTTTAAGGGTTCCGGTCTTATGCGTATATTATCACTTTTTATCATATCTCCGAAACTATTTGAGATATGAAATTACTTATCCTTACAAATATGTTAATCTATTTATAATACAAATATTTTATTCACAACCATTTTTATAAAATCAATAACTTTCAAGCTATACGCATATATATATATATATATATATATATAAACTTTTCGAACACTAAACCGTAACCGTAAAATATATCTAACCTCGAATGTTGATAGATGTCGACGTTTCATGACCCCATAAACCCTAAAAAGTAGTCTTTGCAATGCCGTCTGTCTGTGTGTCTTCTTAACCCCAAAATAAAGAGTAGTTTAGTAAAAAGCGAAAAGAGGAACAATCGATTTTATCAAAATTGGCTCTAACGATTTTGATTAAAATTCGTATCTAAGCGTTGATTAAGATTATAAATAAATTGGCTATTTCCTTTTCCCCATGAAAATGAATTTTAGTATACTTTACACAAGCGGAAATTTCCGCATCTCCACAACTATTTGAGATACTAAATAACTTATCATTGCAATATTGTAGTAATATTAAAAATAAAAAACTTTTATATGAAATATATTTTTATAACACTAACAGTTTCTGAGATATTGGCATATATATTAATACGATTTTGTGAGCTTTGGTAGTAAATAGATACTAAAGTCTTAACGTAATATTTCTCTAATGCCATAGAGTAATAAATGAGTAAGTCTCTCAAAAAGTGTATCTTATATTTCTTTCGACCTCTAAGGAGAACTTTTTATACAACAATGATCTATCTTTTATCATTTTGGAGTCAATATTCAATATCTAACTATTTTATTTGTCAAAATTTATAAATGAGGAATTTAATAGCAATGCAAAAACCATAGATGTGCAACCCCTAATGAAATGTTGAAAATTTTAAACCTGAATTTGACATTTTAATACAAAGTGTTGACCCACGGGGAGCCAATATTAATATTTTTACTTTCTCATTCATTACCTTACAGTTTAGTGATCGTAAAAAAAATTGAACTCGAGATGTTGATAGATGTCGACGTTTCATGGCACCCCGGACCCTAAAAAGTGGTTTTTGCAACGCCGTCTGTCTAACCCAAAAATTAATAGCAGTTTACTTAAGGGTGAAAAGAGAAAAATTCAATTTTCTCAAAATCGGCTATAGCGATTCTATCTATCTCATTTTAGACTCAATAGTCAATAATTAACTATTTATTTGGTAAACTTTATAAAAGAGAAGTTTAATATAACTGCAATAACCGTAAGATATCCCCTAGTAAAATGACGAAAATTTTAACCGGAAGTCAAAATTTTAATACGAAGTGTTGACCCTTGAGGACCTAATATTGATATTTTGTATTGATCCAACTATACAAATGAAGACGTTAATTCTTTAAAAATAAAATTATGAAATTTAAAACTATGAATAAAAAATGTATTACGTATGTCTAGCGCAATTTGTTTTGGGGTTTGCTAGTGTATATTATATTACGAATTTTGAGTAAATATCTCCATTTCTTAACAATAGAGCGAGAAAGTTTGTGCGGAGTTTTATGCCATTTATTTTTTTAGACTTTTGGGGGCAAATAAAATTGTCAATAAACATTATAATTTCAAGGTAAAACATTTTCCCGATACCAAAACTAACTTTATACGAGAAACTAAATTAAAAAAATTGCAACTTATACTTGTTTATAATTAAATATGTACCAAACCCTGACCCATTTAATAGTTCCTCAAATGTATATCATGCAAACCTATCTACCCTGTAAATTTCTTTTTTTCATATAATTATATACATTCTGACCCTGGCCTTATCTCAGAAACCCCCTCTCCTTTTCCACCTTATTTTCCCCTCCACTGGCCTATCCCCACCACAGCCTCACATTAACACGTCCGCGCCAAGTGAGAAGGGCCAGAGGTGTGCGATTGTGGTCACTTAACCTGAATTTATTGGACAGGGGTTTTAGACCACCCTCGCCTCTAAATAAGGGGCTACTACACCCCACCCCCCCTTTTTCTACGTTCTACTACTTTACGAGTTTTCTTCCTCGCTCTGTTGTGGGGGAATTTCGTGTGTTTGGGTTTACTTTACGTTCGTAGACAAGTGGGTAGCATGTGTATAGTTTTAACTTTAGGTTTTAATCCCATCCCAAGGACCTAGTTTTAATTAGATGCTATTTTGGAGGAATATTTAACGTAATGTGGGTGACAAGGAGGGAAGGCTCCAATTCCGGCTGGGTTTATTTAGTGTGTTTTCTTAATAAAGTATTTCACCCCTCTTTACACGCAAATTCAGTACATTTTCTATAAATTCTGCCTTACTCGTCCCTACTTAGTTAATAAAGTTAAATACATTTGGGCTCGTATGAGTTGAAAGTTACACCAGACAAATATATGCCCAAAAATAACAATTTTATCCAATACAACTAACACTGACCACCAACCCGCACATTTGTCCACATGGTTTAAGACTCCAGGCTCACAATCGACCATACTACAAGTGCAGTTAAGGCAAAGATTCAAATATCAGCTGTTTACATCGTTTATATTTAATCAAAAATGTAATTTTTTCCTGTGGCTATCAATTCTTCTTTCCGACTGGATGATGGAGATTTTACTTTAACTTAACCTTCTTTAGCCTGTTCCCTTATATTATTATTAGTCACAAATAACCTTAATTTGTCAGTAACCACTTTAACAATAACTAAATGTATTGTATATTAAGGCCCTGTCAAGAGCAAATTTAAAATCTATTTTGTGAGATGGTGGGCGGGTGGGTGAAAGGTGGGGCGTGGCTTCACAACCAACCAAAGTAGCAAAGTATCCTTCCGCGCCAACAAGAACTGATGGATCACGAAAACCGTAGATGGCACTGGCTACCGGGCAGGTCTTGCGGAAAAATCATACGTTAGGAAACATAATTTTTTCCGAGAACAAGTGAAATGTTTTTAGTAATATTTTCAAAACCCCTTCTAAGATAATGTATCAATGTTAACTAGGTGTTACATTTTATTATTTTTCGTTATGAAGCCGGCAATTTTCTATTGAAAAATGCCAATTTTATCGATATTTCCTCACTGTTAAAATGGTAGAGGAGTGGTGTATATAAAAAGAATAATTTAATTAACATGCTTCTATTCTTGAACAAACCGTTTTCGAAAATAAAATTGCAAAACAATAAAAATTCTTGAAGATAACCGTTCGTTCCCATGGCTCTGAATTTCCACGCTAAATGAAAAGGGCCGATCACCTTAATATGACCAAGAAAGTTGTACATGACAAGCTGATACCTCCTTATCAACCATGAAATAGATTAAAAGTAGGCCTATAGTTGGATCATTATAGAAATAACATTTAGTCCATACATTTTATGTGTACAGCACAATTTACATGGGAATGAGTTTAAAAAATATACAAACAAATTATTCTTGCGGTTAACGATGACAATATTTAACACTATTACTAGTGTACATTTTATTTTATTATTTACTATAGGTATTTAACGTGCACTTTCTAAACCGAGTGATCGAGTCAGCACACGATGATTTATATATGAGAGAGAGAGAGACTACCAATTTGCCGGGAAAGATACTCATTAATACTTTCTAGGGTATTTTCACACGAAACAATAGAAATTGGGACCGACGCCTATACTTGCCTTCCGAAGAAATTTGTGTTACGGATTTTTATCGCTCAAAAAAATTCCGTTGATCACAGCTGGGTTTGAACCCACGAACATCTGGTCTTGAGTCTAGCACTCTACAACAAGACCATTGGGGTCGACTGTTATTTCATAGGTGTTGATAATATCTATCAAAATTACAGCTGGAGATTACATGACTTTGTATATGAATACTTTTTCAGATCAGCTTCAGTGGACACATGGTATATGGCGTCACACTTTAAATAGACTGGACTGCCGATGAGCTGTATATTGAGGTTCAATTCACGGTCGAGTGTACTGAAAGTGGGTTTGTTAAAATGCTTTTCTACACTCACTCCACACAAATGTGTGTTCACTTCCTCTAGATTAAACTTTCCTCATCCCCAACACACTATCGTAATCAGCAAATATTTTCAAAACCCGAACGGGTAGTAAGACGTGATGACCAAGAAAATATATAATAAAATTGGACTGTACAGTGGCCAAAATTGATAAAATATATAACTTTTATAGTTTTCAAAACTGAGGCCGACTTTTAAAATTAAGTCAGCTACCAAACAAACCCCTTGCCTTATGAATATATAAACATTTAAACACAGAAACCGGCCTCGTGGTATAGCATTCAGATCCCCCTAGGCTGCTGACCTAGAGGTCCTGGATTCGATTCCCAGTAGATAAGGGTGAGATTTTTCTCAAAAAGGGAATAATTCCCATGTTCACCAAGGTAATTAGGCTTAGGTTAGTTTAGGAGGCTTTACCTCGTCATATTTACTCCTCTCACCCAGTTCGGCGTTGAGGGGGGTGGGTTAAGGGGGCAATTGTCTTGGGCCTCACATTCCAGGGGGCCACATTTTGCCCAGAAATTATTAGATTCAATTACATCTGTTGTTCTAAATTTTGTTTCAAATAGTGTACAGATAATTAACAGCAATAAGTATTCTCCTAGTGATAGTATTCCATTCCAGATTCCTGAAAACGCTAATTTTATGTAATTTAAGATCCACATTATTCGAATAATGTGCTACAGTACAGTAAAATACGCTTCCATTTTGCTACCACTGTCGGCCCACACAAAACTAACATTGCAATGGTGCAAAGAGGAATTTACTTTTGTTAACCTAATTGGATTGACTGATTACATTTAATAAAGTACAGTAATTTAGTGGGTTGATCAATATTCCATAAAACACGAGAAATTATTAAGTTATTATTAATTAGATAAAAGTTTTTTTCCTTCTTAATTATTGATAAAGTTTCTTCTTATAGTAGCTTACCTATAGGGAGTATGAGTTTTAAGTATCTCTTTCTTCCTTACACTACTGCCTTGTCCCACGTTGGGGAAAAAGAAAGAAAGAGACAATCTTTCCACTGTACTATATCTTTTCTGTTTGCCCCCAAGCTTACTTCACGTATCAAACGAAGCGTCATAGAGACAATCAACCTTTAGCTGCGACCCCTAACCTCACCAACTCTTCTCTCAACCCGATATAACACCCGATCATTCTCACAAAACCACACACACACACACGCGCGCGCGCGCGTCTTGGTTGATTTCCCTCTCTCTCTCTCTCTCTCTCTTGGGTGAGATGTGAGAGACGTGAGAGACGTGACGTAAAATTTCAAGAATACTGTGGGGGAAAAGGGGATTTAGAAGGAAGTGGGGAATATTTTATACTTCCCCAGCATCCTCTCAATTTATTATAAACTTAATTTTATGAACACCCTTACCTTTTTAGATTCATTTGTAACTATATCTTACACTGCAAAATTGAAATTGGCAATTTCATGTCTTGGGCAAATTCCTACCCGTTCCATGAATTGGCTGATTTCCCTTGCCCATTTCACGGACAGGGCAAAAACTCTTCGTTTCATGAATTGGGTGGATATTTTTTCTGCCCATTCTCGGAATGGCTAGTTCATAAAAATTATAGCTATAATAATATTTATCTACTTTCATATATTCATATGTCAAGTAATGACATATGCAGCTGTCACTTTTAGTAGATGAGTCTTTAAACACTAAAATTGTTTGGATTTAGTTCCCATCCACCTGGGACTACATATTAACTCGTCTGGTTAGTGCCACCTACACCTAGTAGAAAACACATGTTCTAAGGAAGTCCTGAAAATAAGACAGTTTCCCGTTGCCTTCCCCACTGAAATTCTACGAACTAGTGAGGTAGAGTCTAAAAAAAACATTGCTGGAAAGTTATTTACACATACCTTCCAGTGTTCTTTTTTTTTTACATGCCACAATCGATATAGAACCTACGGCTTTGCTTCCGCTTAGAATGAAGTAGTGCTGCGGATTTTTATCGCTCTAGGAAAATTTGTTGACCTAGCTGGGTTTGAACCAATAGACCTCGTGTTCTGAGGCGAGCAATTTACTCCAAGATCACCAGGGTCGATACTTTTAAATTGATTTAGGGCCGGTCTTATAACTCCTGCATAAATATTAATCTGGTAGTTAAATATTTCAATTTGGTGGATAAGTTAAGTGTGTCTTATGACTGGCAGATAGCATTTATCTGCCAGATAAAATGTATGTATCCATCACATTTTTATCGGGAGGTTTAAGTACCTGATAACTTTTATCTGGAAATTAAAATTGTTGTTGCCATAGTGACGCGTTGATTTTCATGAGTTTCACCAATCAGATTATGTTTTTAGGTTAAAATCTTGGTTCACGTGTTTGGCAAGCACAGGCCCGGTCTCTTAACTATATAAAGTTAGAACATTTAATTCACAATTTTATGTAAACTGACAATTTATTTGTAGAGTTATATTTATATAAGAACAAATTATCAAAATGTGAGTTCAATAAATTAAAATTTGTAAACGCTGTACCCAAATATTGCCCTAGTTTTGGCAGATATGAAAATTAGTACTAGCAAGACATCTTAGCTTCTGCGCCCACGTGATGCCATCTGTTTCCTCGCACTCGTTTAACCGCCATTATTTAACAAATGTTGAGCGTTCTCACCACTCGCTAGGTTGTAGCGCTATCAGCAGGGCTTATACGCATGCGCGTACCAGTAAAAACAGTACCAGATAGCTATCTGGCAGATAAATTCAGTTCATAAGACGCGTAAAACATTAAAGTAGCTGATAACGTTTATCTATTAGAGGTCTTTAACCTCCCAATAGCAATCAATATTTATCTGGTAGTCATAATACCGGCCCTAAGTATTATTATCAATACCTATACAACAGTAAAATGTCATCACGCATCAATGTTGATCACAAAAAAAAAAAAAATCTAAAAGGGGTTTCAAATTTCTAATCGTAGTAAAATCAAGATATAGCTGAGTCCAGTTGGTGTTAGGAGAGGAAGGGGTATGGCGAGGAGGGTGTAAGGGGTCGTTGACAGATTTATATGGGTCCTAGCGTTCTATATATACTCTCAGATATCAATATTTCACACTATGCTTCTTGATATTATCTCCAGCTGTCGATTTCCCCCCCCCCCCCCCTTTTACTTCCCCTTTTTTACCCGCTCCCCCCTAAAATNCTTCACACGGCTCCCTTAAATGAAAAATAAGCCGCATTGCTTGAATGGTTAAAGGCATTATTCTCGTAATGGACTGGTCTACCACTGACGTAAAGGTTGGAGTTTTAATCCCGTTTGAGTAAACTGAGAGTGTTTTTTCAAACAGTTATTCCCTCCCTGTGCCCGCGGAATTGAGGTAAATTTATTCCAAATTCTACATTACTCTTTCCATACCACTAGTGTAATTGACGGCAGGTAATAAGATGTTGTGTACAAAATTTGTTTTTAAGAACAGATATATTATTATTCTTTAACTATTTTCAATGTTAATTTTAATAAAACTATTTCTTAAATGGTTTTTAAAACCCGTCATCGATACAAGTGGGTATAATATTTTATTATGAAATTACTTAATAATTTAATACTAATATTAAAATATAGCTTGAATGTAATCATTTTTTTTCTGGGCACCATGTTCGGGTTATCCACAAAGTGTACGTCCATTTTTTTTTTAGAAAAACCACCCGCTGGACATCCGATCAGGATTCAAAGTCTAGTCTATTGCAAGAGTGACGCCTTAGACCATGTGACCAACGAGGCATAGCTAAATAGGTTGTTTCACTAAAATACTATTTAAACAGGGCGTTTCAATGAATAACTAATTTGTTTTTGTTCCTCCTGCATCTACTATTCTTGGAACCGGCTAAGGTTTCTCCGCGTGGGTGTGCTCTTCTTATACTAATGAAGACTAATTTGTTTGTTATAACCATTTATTACTTTTGACAAAGAAAATTTCCTTTATTGTGGTATTAACAAAAGTTACTTAAATACATAATTCATTGAAGAACTTTCCTTGTTTTTTTTTTTTTTTGTAAAGTAGCGATTTTCCATTCTTTTTTTAAAAGAAGGTTGTGCCTAAAATAATTGTAATTATTTTGAGCATTTCATTTTTTGTGGGAAAATACTTTGCTCTTTGAAATTAACAATTTCATGGTTAAAAAAATACGGTTAAGGTCTTTCCACGAAATTTGCATTCTAACATAAAAAATAATTTAACCAATTTATTAAAGTTTTTGGGTTTCAGTAGTAAATGTTGAAATAAAAACGCCAGCTATATAAGCATGAAAATAAAGAGGAAAGTTTCCAACAATATTTGTACTAGAATTATTAATTGTAAATTTCAGTAACCACGAAGGATTTTTCAACGTATCATGAACTAAAATGGAAAATAAAAGATTAAACTAGTATCATGAATTAGTAATCAAGCTAGTGTAAATAACCTACAATAAAAAAAATAACAGTACCTAGATGGTAATATTATAATAGCAAGATTGGGGCTTTAATCCCAGTTGAGCGAACTGAGGGTGGTATTTGCAAAACAGTTTTCCATTCTCCCTCCACGTAAATGCGGGTACACTTCCTCTAAATACAACCTTGTCATCCCTAACCCATTATCATAATCAATACATAGGCGTACAACTATAATGTGTAGTAAGACGCGGTGATAAAAAATATAGTGAAATTTTTCAAATTAAATTATCTTTAGAATAAGTTCATGCACACGGTCTAGGACAACTGGGCGCCAGGACAACTGGGCGCCAGGACAACTGGATGCCAGGACAACTGGACGTTAAAAAAACACTTTTTTCTTTAATTTTTTTCATTAATTTTTTTTCCAGTATAATGCAATGCAATTTTTTTAGAATATAAAAAATTGTGCTATTTTTTCATATATCCTTCAATTAAAACTAAAACGTGATCGCTAAAATCTAGAAATGGACATTTTAACTAATCATATTTTTCAGCACAACATCATCTATTTTTCAATTATGTAAATATTCATTTTTGGAGTTGTTTAAAAAATTCTTAGTGGAGTAAACTTAATTAATTCATATTTATAAAGTTAACTTAACCTAACCTAATCTAACCTAACATAACATAACCTAACTATTGCAATTCATTAATACAAGACAAAGAATATTTAAATAAAATATGATGTTGCCCATAACCAAAGAGTGCATCTTTTGCTTTTACTCATCACTTTTTAATTAAAAAGAAAAAAGTGCATTGTATTATGCTAGAAAAAAACGAAAATTTTTTAAAGGAAAAGTGAGGTTACTTTTGGCGCCCAGTTGGCTGCGCCCAGTTGGCGGGGCCCAGATGGCGGCACCCAGTGGTCCGGATCCGTCATGCACAGGCCATTTTACAAACAAATTTTTTATATTACTTCTTGTGAAAAAAAATTATCCCACAATTTCGTATTTTTAAACATATTTAATATAAATGTAATTATTTCTTTTTAAATTGGACAAATAGGCAATATTGAGGACTCCATATTAAATGAAATAAAACCTTAACGATTGAATCAAATCAACTAAACTCTGTATTTTCAGAAAAAGATTGAAAATTCCGAGTATTCAAATTTTTCAAGTGTTGCTAAAATCTTCGAATATAGATCGAAAATATACTAAAACTCGACTCAAACTCGTATTTTCGAGCACTCTGACACCCCTAATAATAATAATAATAGTTTAATTAAGAGATCGTGGCTTTTAGAAAAAAGTGGAGCAGCCAAATTTTCTGCCACATTTTTAACGGTAAGTGCACCCAAATGAAATAAGAACTTCTTTACTTTGTCAAATATTTTTGTTGAAGACATTAGCAGGCACGATCAAACGCTATTTGCCACTCTGTATACTCTCTTCCTGGAGGGCTGGCAGTGGCGCCAACTGGCGTGAAATGAAAGGGGGTCTCGAGGGAAAGAATGGGCCCTGACTTGTGAGAAGGGGTTTCACTGCACCCCAGTACCACACAGTTTGTTAGGGATGAAAATAAAGGGGTGTGGGTAAGGGTGGAACGCTCTTCCACGCTTCCGTTGTTTGTTGCAACATGCGACCTGCATTCTTAATAGCTCTCCCTTCCCCTCTTACTTCGCCCCTCCCCGTCAAACAACGCCAACAGATTTTTATGAAGTCCTCTATCCTCCTATTTTCTACGCTCTTCCGACCCCCTCTTCCCACCAACTTTTTACTCATCTTATCTTCTTGTCCTTAACTCCATTTTACTCTGTATCTCCTTTGCTCTACGCGCTTCCCTATACGTTTTCTCCTTTATTTTATATTTTCCAACGACTATCTTATCTGTCTTTATCTAATATTACCTATTTATTTTTGTTAAACCCCTACTCTTTATTATATCTCTTAATTTATGTTTACAGCGTAAGTTTGTGCATTCAACAGTGACACTTTATTTTATTAATCGGAGCAGCTACAAACTGTAATTAACTAATTATTAAAAAAAGTATTAAAACTAAATATCTAGGTGTTGGAATAATCAAGGAGAAATGTATAAATACCAGAAACCAAGTGGGTTTATAACGTTACTCGGTGGAGCTGTCCTGTAATAGGAGATAAAACAGGGGAGGAGGAAAATCCTATTAACAATACAATGGGTATTATGACTACCCCTTTCTCCCCCTATTAAACGACATTCTATTAACAAATAATCAATTCTACGGTTATATACCAGTTATATTTAGTTTCCCAGACATTTATATCTTTAATCATCGAACAAAATATGTGGATTGTTAGACTTTTCAGAAAGGAAAATATCAATTACTGTGTTTACAAGTCTATATATGTAGAGGATTATAAGATATATTTATGCGTTCATTCCAGTAAACATCAAACTCTTGTTCTATTAAAACGTTTATTAATATTTAACACAAGTTCAACATTTAATTATCACTATCTCTGCTAAATAGGGTCTAACTCATTGTTCTTGGGGCAAAGCACTCGATGTTCGTGGATTCAAACCCAGTCCAGGTCGACGGATTTTTCTTGAGGCATAATAATCCTTAGCACAACTTAATTCAGAGGAGAAGTAAAGTTATCTGTTCCATGTAAATTAAGGCATATAAAATAAATCTGGAATTTATGTGAAAATACCTTTCCCTGGCAAGAATGATAGATTATTTCGCTCTAGCTCAAAGAAAGTATTGTGTGTTGATATAATCAGTCAGTTCAGAAAATTAACGTTAAGTACCTCAAATAAATAAATTAGCGAATCAGGCAATTGACTTAGATATAATCGGTTTATCTACTAACAATAGTTTATTTGAATGAGTTTTCACACTGGTTAAGTATTTTAACATAATGTTAAAATAGAATTTAGGGCTTTGAAACGAATCTAGTATTCGTTAATCTTTCGATAATATGAAATCAAAATGTGATTTTCAAAACGAGCCCTGTTTTTATTGTCATATGTATCCATTTTGACATGGGTTTTCATTTGATTTTGTGTTGGCTTCAGTTTTTTACACAATGTTTGTGTTACAGGACAGAAACAACATTAAACAGACTATGATTTATATTAATTGAAGAATATTATTTTTTAGTCAAAATCTAAATAAAAACAAATTAACCGTTAATCTCGTTTATGTTAGGGGGACTAATCTGTCAATGATTTTTTTTTTAAAAGCGTCATGCTTCTATGTGGAAATTTCGCACAATTTCTATCGGTAATAAAAATCATAATGGACAAACCTTTGAATAATGACTAACAGTAATTGATTTCAAAATGGTAATGTAGGGTATACATTAAAATATTATTTCTATTTAGAATAGCGAACGATAATGAAGAGTGCTTTATAATTGTTCTGGACGGAAGAGAATGTTTGAATTTCATCAGCAATTATTTAGTAGCTTTTGTTTTCGAAATATAAACAAATATACGGACAAACGAAAGAAAGCAAAATAGACCGAAAGTGATAAATTCATTTCATAAATATCTAATCCATTCAAAAGCAAATGTTAGCTATTAAATGGACACATTTTTTTGACCTTTTGTTTTCATTATGTATTTTTGTTAAATTATTTTAATAAATCATGACATCACCTCTAAAGTAGTGGACATTGGAGTACTTAATCCTTCGTTATAGTTCTAATTAAAATTAATAATTGATTATTATTACAACCAGCCAAATAGTGTGTGTTACTTTAAGTTATTTAACGTGCACTTTAAGAACCGACTACTTATATCAGCCCAAAACTTATAAACTAACTTTAATTTCTAACATACAAAACACACAGCCCTTGGCCGTTAATTTATCACTGTGAAACGAGAAACCCTCATTCAAGCAATGATAAATATTTTGATCATGCCGGTAAATCTGTCGGGCTCAGTTTAGTAGACGAGCACGCTACCGACTGATCTAGTGTCAAACTAATTGCTTTAATTATTTTTTTCTTACTAGAGTAAGGTATAATTTAGAGGATATACTCTATTCACGGTAGGAATTACTCTCTGAAAGGTTTTTTTCCCTACCAATATCCTAATATATAAAAGATTTCTAGTAGGGAAAAAGGCCTTTCAGAAAATAATTCCTACGGTGAACGGACTTTATGTATCTGTATTTGCGAGAAAGGAGAAGGGTGACCATTTAATGGGTGACGGAAGGCATTCTCAAGACACATACCCAAAAACCCTTCCCTCCGCTCCATCGGAAAACGATACTAAATAATACTAGCATTTAGTCCACGTGTCCGCCAGTAAGGGTAAAAATAAAAGGGTTACTAATCACTAAAATTAATATAAATGGTAAGAACTATTAGAAAAGTATGAGATAAAATACATCCGCGTTAGCAAAGAGAAGGTATGGAAAAACAATAACTTGGAATGGGAGGGGGGGAGGGGTAACCATCTCAATACATCTGATCGAGACCAAAACATTTATATCTGTCACAGTACATACATCATATCGTAAGTCTGATGCTTTTGACCTCCAACACATAAAAATATTAATCTAATTTCCTACCGCAGTAGTTTTCATTATTGATTATATTAATATAGGTTTTATGTTGAAGAGTATACTTAAGTTAATTTCGTCGTCCTCGGTGTTCTTGTGGTAAAGTTCTTGCCTCAGCAGCCGATGTTTGTGGGTTCAAAATCAGTTGAGGTCAACGGATATTCCTTGAGCGATAAAAACTTGGAGCACAACTTCCTTTGGAGGAAAAGTAAAGCCGTCGGTCTCAGGTCCATTGAGGAATGTAAAACGAACCTAGAAGTTATGTGAAAATACATTTCCCGGCATCGGTAAGTTATTTCGCTATCACTCATAGAAATTTTCGTGTGCTGATATAAGCAGTTGTTTCAGCAAGTGCAAGTTTAATATCTCAAATAAATACAATAAATTAAAATACCATAATAATAGCTACCATAATCCATTTCAATGAAACACTTATAATTCAATTTGTATACATTACCAGCCACACTATATATCTATATATTAAATGTTAAAGACTAACTTTAATCTAGAACAGACACATCACCTATCCCCTCTGCCGTTAATTAATCGCTGTGAAAGCGGACACCCACGTATCACAAACTTAAGTTTTTTCTATCATTCCAGGAATCAAACCAAAAACTCTTTACTTCAATCGGCAGTTACGCTAACAAATAATCCAAAGTATCGTACTTATAATAAAGTAAATCATTATTAGTTATAATATTTTTTTTGGTACTAAGATAAACACGGTGGTTATTATATTTGATATATTTTGAAGTATTTAACCTTCACTTTCTGAACCAACTGATTACGTCAGCACACGAGAATTTCTATTAGCGAGAGCGAAAGGATCTACCAATTTTACAGAGAAAAGTATTTTCACATACCTAACAGGATTATTTTACATGCCACAATCAACATGGGATCACCTACAGTAGCCCCATGGCTTCTTTGGTGCTGACCGACAGCTCACAGCTGACTTCTGACAGTCAACATTTAGGTATATACCTAAAATTTTACTGTCAGAAGTGACAGCTGCTAAACACAGGTTTTAGTAGATCATATGGTTCGGCGTAGGGATACATAATTTAGTCTGGTAACTTTTCAAAGCTGTCAGTCAGCACCAAAGAAGCCATGGGGATACTGTACTTTACTTCCCCTCCAAAGGAAGCTGTGCTACGAATTTTTATCGCTAAAAAAAATCAGTTGACTCCAGCTGGGTTTGGACCCAAGATCATCGGGTCCTGAGGAGAGCACTTTGCCATAAGACCACCGAGGTAAATCTCATGGAAATCAAAACATAATTATTTTTAAAACATGAAATAATCTATTAATTAATATCTATAGTAAAATTTACAGACTCTCAACTATATTGATCCTCATATTCTAATTATATCTTAAATACTTGACTCAATGGATTAAAGTCACTAAATTTGAACTTAAACTTGAACTAACATGACGATAAAAGCCAAATATTATTATATCTGAACATTGGATACTTCGCAGAGGACATTAAATGTTCCCAATAACCAACTTTCTAATGACAGAACAGTTTCATTTTTAGCCTTCCCCGCCCCCCTCCCAAATGTGTATCGTAATAATGGAACTATATTAACCTTTTCGATATTGATCCGTATCAGCTTATGTGCGCCAATATATCATAGACGTGTTGTAAACCTGTCTTTAGTAAAATATCTGACTGACTTCTGAGGAAAGGTTGAATCTACTATTCTCACATACAATGGTTCAAGGTAATTTTAATTAAGGAAATTATCAAAATAATGTTTCTGGTGACTTTAATAGGTTTTTCTCCCTAACGGATGCTATTAGGGTGTGTTGCTAGACATTCGTGGTTATCTGCTGACAGTGGTTAATATGAACCTAAGATGACCTGGTGCTCTAGGGGTAAGGTGTCGGACTTCTGTACTGGGGTCCGAGGTTCAATCCTCGCTCCAGGCACAGATTTATCTGATTACCAAACCCTTCCTTCACCTCTGACAAGACATCTTGTGAATGTGGGGAATGCCAGGCCTCCACACGTGGTTCGGATTCCACGTTAAACTGTAGGTCATCCACTTCATCTCACAATCCTCCTACCATTACACATTAGCGTAAGTGCGTATAACCCGAACGGGTAGTAAGACGTGGTGCTAATAATAATAATATTCTAGAACACCACGTAGGCGTGGTTACTTCACTTTGATGGGACAATGACGACGATGTAGTACTATTATAAATCTTAAACCTGAATTAAACCTAATCAATTAGAGCATGGCATCCATAGGGATAATTTACCATCGTAAAAATTACTTATTGTACCGCCGGGTAATCGAACGTGGAACTTTTATATTAGTAGCCAGTAATGCTGATCATTTGACCAATAGGTTGGACGTGACTCTAGTACAAACAATACGATATCTTCTCTTTGGACAGAAGAATTAAGTAAAGCTATCAATTATTGTAATTGTGAACTAAATGGGACGATGCGATTTTATTTGGATCGTAAATAGCTATCAACCGAATTGGTGGATACGCAGGTAAGACGTCAATAAGCGTCTGGTTATTTTAGTGAAAGGAAGTTCAACGTTTGAATCCCCAACAGTTGTATTTAAGGTGTTTTTTTTATCAGCGTGTCTTACTACCCATTCAGAGGGATATAGGTTGAATTTAGAGGCAGTATACACGAATTTGCGTGAAAAGAGAGCAAGTGGAAAACCATTTACTAAAAAATAGCCTTCAGTGCACCTGACCGGGATTTGAACACTGCTCTCCTCCATGTCATCGGCAGTCAAGTCAATTGTGAGAGTGAGGCCTTAGATTATCTACCACTGAAGCGATTACTAACGCTATTATTTTTTTTAAGTTTTCCCACTATTTCTTCACTCAAACGTAAGTGTGAATTTCTCTAAATTATACCTTCTTCTTCACTGCTCTATTACTGTAATTAAACGTGTATAGCCAGGCCGGGTAGTAGGACGTGTTTTAAAAAAAAGATGATATTTCTCAAGTTGGACGATGGCTCCAACGTTGACGTGAAACGATTTTCACAAAGCTACCGCACAGGTATTCAGTAATGGGTCCTCTACTCTTTGATAAGTGTAACATTGATTACGAAGGCAGTTCTATGACACGTCTATGAACCGAACACAATTTAATTTACCAACTCAGTTTTATGGGCTGTGAATGTTGAAACGGTAGCGCCGCTATGCGCTATAGGAAACAATATACCAATTTATTGCTTAATTTTTCCATTGACTAGGAGGGGGGGAAATTTATATATATACCCGCGTGAGTAGTTTAGCGGTAAACCACAACGATGTAGACGTCGTAGTCATTATATACCCGAGGTCATGCAGCGCCTTTGTTGTAGTTATAGTATTTAAGTTTAATTTTGGACTCATAACCCTGATAATAAGATTATTATTTTTATTTAATACGTTTTCACATATGGGTTATTTAAACATATGTATTTGTGAGGCAAATATATTGAAAGTGTTTAGAGAAAATGGTACTCACATTTGTTTGGAGAGGGGCTAGGAAAACCATAGTTATTATATTAATGTGGAAAACACTCTCTCAAAGCGTAGAGACTTATGCCTTGTACAACGTGACCATCGATGAGAGACAAAGTGAGATGGGAATTAACCTCTCTAACTAATAAAGTTTGCTATATAAATTTCTTAGAAAGTTTGGCATAGCTATCAATAGATGCACACAAAATATGTTCATACTATCAGTCTGATCGCTTTCAGAGAATATTTCTTGATAATTAAAAATACATATTTTCTGTACCTTCAAGGATTAAAATATGTCTAGTTTGTATTCTTGAACTGTTGACTTTGATGTGTAAAGCCGATTTTCATAGCAGCCATTTATAAAGATTTTCTTCTCTACATTATTCGGTGGTGCCTTCTAAAATATTTTTTTATTTTGGTAATCTCTTTATAATTATTTCAGATCGTATAAAAAACTATTTATGGTCATAGATATGAATTAATTGGTTGAACAGTAGAATAATTTAAACGATAACTTTATTGGAACAACCCAAAAAATACTGTCGTTGATGTAAGCATCAGATTCACACAAAGTTACAATTTAAAAAATAATATTAAAAGGTCCTATAAAATTTATAGTAGCAATACTTTACCATAAAATGTTGTAATACAAAGTAATAATATTATTATACTAACCTTTTGTAAAAAAAAATACTATATTTTCCACAGTGATAAAAAAAAAAGATATATAGCGAAAGGATAAGATTGTATTTACCAAAACACACAATATAAAGTTCTAAACATTTCCTATGTTTTATTTCGCTATCAAAAATACAAAGAGAGATACAAAAAAGTAAAACACAACATGGAAATAAAGACAATGTCCTCTTTAAAAGAATGTAATGGAAGCAAAGATAAGAAACATATTTTTTATTACTCCCCGCCACCCTCCAAAAAAAGTCAAAGAAACCTTCTTGTGACATATCTTAGTAGGCAATCTCTTCATCAAAAACACCGAGTACTTAGAACACAGACTGTGCTATTATTGAAATTGTTTCAATCTAATGGTCCGAAGGATTTTCATCCAAAAGATATATAAAAAAAGAAATATAAAGATAGCGCATTCGGTCGAGAAGAAGAAAAGAGCAAAGAGAATCTCGAGCTATGACGTCAAATAAACATGTTTTGTTTTGAAGAAAAGTGGTTCTGTAAATAAGATAAGAGATTTGAGACAATGGTCTTATAAGAAGGGTTTACAAGCGGAAAAAGGAATGAGGTCGTAAAAAGTAAAATAGACCTTGCGACATTTGTTTTGCTAGACACATCTACCTCTAAACTTTCCCCTCATTATAGCCCCTTACCACCCCCTCCCAATAAAGAGAGAAAATAATCATCGTTAAGATTAATCATGGACCACAATTCACCAAGTGCACAATTCGTTAAGTGTATTGAAAAATTATATATCAAGGTGATAACCTCGTTTGAGTGTCGTTTGCCAGTGACGGGGGGGTCGGAGTTGTAATCCCGATTGGGTGTAATTAGTTGATTTTACCCCCTTAATAGTTTATTTTTCTACCTCTAGATTGTAACTTCACTAAGGATATAAATCTAAGGAGAATAATTCTGGTTTTAGACTAACCTACTGAAGACGGGAATATAAGGGTTCGAATTTTTGTGGTGTCTTCTGAGGGTTGTTTTCCCTAAATAACTTCTCATTTGCCCTCCACATAAATGTTGGTAACTATCTATAACATACGTGTGTAAACTACGGCTCCCGAAGGCTATATTTGCGTCTGTCAAGTTCATATGAGTTTCATTTCAATTTTTCCTAAAATTCTATATTAACCCTTTTTGAATCGAATAGTAAATATTTCGATTCGAATACGAATAATTTTGAATCAAATTGTTTAGGTATTGCTCAAGCTTACTGATATACAAGCCTCGTTATCCAATTTGTCTCCAAGTTAGATTTATATTATTTGATTGTCAAGGTCCATCTATTTCTAAAGAGCCCTGTTAAAGTTAAATATCAAAGAACACTACCTGTGGTGAAAATATAGAACTATTTCGAAAAATATCGATGCAGCTACTTATAGTACTAGAGTGCACATGCCTTGATTGTGGACGTAGTGGTCTTTGATAAACAAACAGCCAACTTGGTGGGGAGCCGTTTAGGAAGAAAATTTTCGCTAACAGCCACCTCGCTGATCTTCTTAGAGCAGCTTTAACGTTCTACCAGCCAAATTTTAAATTATTAACTGCTAAAATGAAGATTCAATCAAAGTCTTTATCGAGCAGAGATTAAACATATTATGTTTAGGTGAGTAGGACTGCTATATAATGGTTTATTATTATTATTATTATAATTTTACGTATCTCTTGAACTTTAAAAATATATTAAAAATATTTTATGTGACCCTTCTTATCGAAGAACTTGCTCCCCCCTGATCTATACAATGCTTCCTTCCTTAGCCTTACCCCATTAGAGTAAGTAATTTTCACTAAGCGAATAATCTCCACATGTAGTTTGACACAGTGACAAAAAAACCCACGAAAAACGAGGTAATATTAAATATGTTGACATTCAAATGGTTTTTTTAAAATATTTTTAACGCCGAATCATATATTACCTTTGAGGTTTATGTATATGTACTAATCACGCTAAAGTGCTAGGGGTGAGTAAGGTGGAGTTTATAAAAAGGTAGTGTTAGGGGTAGAGGCCAATAAAAATGCTCCATGTGACTCAGGATTTAGAGGCACATTGTAGCAACTTTTATGTAATTCCTCTTGTAAAATATTAATCTATATATTTAATTTGTAATATTATTAATGTGAATATTGTAACAGTTTTAATAAGTAGCTTGTATCAATATGTTCTTTGTAATTTATTATAATTGGTAACAATGAATTATAATTATACTCTAACTAAAAGAAGCCAAAACAATAGTTATAAATAATACGATCAAAATGTTTAGGTACTAAGGTATTATTCCTTTCTAAACACAGAATTATTTTTAAATGTAACACAGTGTAAATTTGATCTTCAATTATTATCAAATACGCTCCGGATTCTAAAAAAATAAAAAATAAGAAGCATTTCTTGATACATTTACTAGATTCCCACGCACGCAAAATACTGTTGCTTCTGTATATTATTATCATCACGAATGGAGCCAATAAAGGTAATCTTAAACTCATTCCTCGGTAACATTTTTCTACGTTAGAAATTCGATAAAATAACAACATACATCCCTTACCTCCTTTCATCCCTCCGTGACTTCTCCCTTTTTATTTTATGGGCAATACTTCCCTTAGATACACGAGTTTACATACAAATGTAAATTTTATACATGTAAATTTATAAGCCTTTTCTTCCTTTGGTATCTTGTAGAAATATTACAACATGGACGGGATTATCCAAATACCAGAACGTGCAATAGTTGGATGAGATTTTTTAGCTGGAACAAAAAATTAAGGTAAGTGGGTATGGGCAAGAAAGAAATCAAAAATCATTGGGTATGAAAATTACCAGGATCGCTCACCGGAAATCGCCTTTACGGATATTATTTGCCGCGTAGCCTATTTCTCTCTGCAATTATGCGCGGAATGGAGTATGAGCGTCGATGGAGGAAAAACTGATTATCTCACCTGTAGATATATTGGAAAAATTATAAAACTTCCCTGGTAGTTCTGTGGACGGTATACCTCGCTTCTTACATGTTTTTACAGTTACTACATTCTTATGATTTATCTTTGGATTTCAAGTCGAAATATCTCCTATAATTTCTCCGTGGATTTAAGGATGATATTTCTCCTTAGCGAACGAGTTAGACAGAAAACAAATGATTACTATAGTAATTTCTTAGCGTATATACATTATTAACGTTACCTAGGACGTCAATATCAAAATAGATGTCAATAATAATTTTAAATTCAAATCTCTTAAGATGATCAATTAAATGAAAAACTTTTCGAACTGCTACCATCTTGAAACGGATAGCCATATCGCAAAACCATGTAAACAAATCATTTGGCCTAGGTACAAAGAATGTCACTACCAACTTTCGTTTAAATATGTCCACGCTTTTGGTAGTAATCTTGGAATAAGAGATAGATAGATAAAATGACAAAAGGTTGAGTTAAAACAAAGTCACGCTCCACTTGTTCAATAAGAGCACAGCATGCCCTTTGTTTCATTTGTATTCGCTGATTATATTTATCTAGAATACAATTGAAATCTGTGAACATTATAAAACTATCAAGTATGTGACATAGAACAGACTATTTTCACCCTAACAAAGTGACTACGTCTCTTCCACAATATTATATTAACTACACGTAATAGTAGTTCCAAATACACTTCCTTCCTAATAGTTATATTCATTTTAGCACTTTGTCTTTCTACATGTTCAGGTTGTACGCATATTTACTGAGCTATGGATGAGAAAGGTTGTATCTAGAGGAAGCGTACCCCCATTTGCATGGGGGAAAGTGGAAAACCGTTTAGGAATATCTACCCTCAGTAATCCTACCGGGATTCAAACCTTAATCTCTCTTGTCATCTGAAAATTTTACAAATATATAGTAAAACTGATACAAAACTAAAAAACAATGTTTTATAATATCCTAAAAATTAGTACCTCCCTTAATGGGCACGTGGCCTAAGTGGTCAACCTCATTGTATTTTATTTCACAGTGTCAGGAAGATCTAGGTTTAGTTCGGTCCGGGTGGCCTGTCGGTAATTTTTTCTAAATAATTTTTCACCGTTACTCCAAGATTATGCAGGTCCAATCTTTATTCCTACCACATTCGGCGGGTAAGCCGAACAATAGAATGAATATTAAAAACTCACAGGAAAAGTTGTTCAATTTTGTTAAGTTAGCTTTCATATTTAAAATTATTCTAAAAATCCAAACTGGTGAATTTAAAACGAACTTTATTCATTTTAGACAATTAAGTACTGAGCAGGTGACTTGGTGGTTTAGGGTTAAGGTGCCGAACTGTTGTACTGGGGTTCCGGGGTTCAATCCTCGGTCCCGCGCCACAGATTTATCTTATTGCCAAACCCTTCCTTCACCTCTGACGAGACGTGTATTAATCACATCTTGTGAATGTTTGGAATGCCAGGCCTCCACCGTGGTTCGGATTCCACGTTAAACTGTAGGTCCTCCATTTCATCTCGCAATCACCCTACCATTACACAATTAGCGGAAGTGCGTAGAGCCTGAACGGGTAGTAATAAGCTGTAATAATAATAATAATAATAATAATAAAGCAATACTAAGTTAATTTTACAATATAACTATATGAAAAAGAACTCTTTTAATTTCATGACATTTAAAATACACTCCTTTTCTCTGTGAATTATTTTTAGATAAAACATAGATCCCTACTATATTTCGCTGCCGAATAAAAAGTCCAAATGGAGGAAGTAATTTGGTTTTGTTAGCGTGCAGAAACTTCCATTATTTCGTTTTTAAATGAGGTAATTTGAACTAGTGTGGTATATTTTTAATTTTTAAATGTACCATAGTTTTTACTTAATTATTTAATGAAACGAATATTTGGTGGCTTAGCTTTTAATGGGCATATTTAAAGTTAAATTTTGGGATAAAACACATTGACATTACTTACAAACACAAATTAACATTTTAGAACCTATGTGTTAAAACTTGGATATTAGGATATTAGTAAATCAAACATAAACAATTATTTTTCTTAACATTTAGAATTTAATTATAGGAACTTAGATTCATAAATACTAGTTCCACAGTTATTATCTTCATATTTGAGGTTGAAACTAATACTAGAAATATTATTCAATAAAGATACATCGGGAATCTTATCAGTAAGTAATTTATCTTTAAAATATACTTTGAAACCTCTCTTGGGCAGAATTAAACCCATAAATTTTGATTTAGCATACCAGATGCGTTTATCAATTTTTTTTACTGTGTTGGTTGTTATTATTATTATTATTATTATTATTATTATTATTATTATTAGAACCGCGTCTTACTACCCGTTCGGGCTATACGCACTTAGACTCGTGTAATGGTAGGGTGATTGTGAGATGAAATGAAGGACCTACAGTTTAACGTGGAATCCGAACCACGGTGGAGGCCTGGCATTCCTCACATTCACAAGATGTATTGTCAGAGGTGTAAGGGTTCTCTCCCCTTCACTGCTCCCTCGCCTTCTTATAAGTCCACATCCCTGTTTCCACACACTATTTATTAGCCTGCCCGGCTGGCGCCAGTGCAGAAACAACCCGGACTTAACCTCGGGCCTCTGGGTACCCGAACTCGCCACTAACGGGTATGCTGGATAATAAAATATTATAACACTATGGGTTAACACCACAACAATAATTATAAGTTATTTATTCTGACCAACATCTTCTACAGAGTGGCACACCAATGTGGGGCTCGACGTTCGGTCACCCAACGCTCGTATAGTTATTGTTGTTTGTTCAGCTTTGGGTGGTTCGATCAGGGCTTATTGAACTCGCCACGACTAAGGGAATTATGCAGAGAAACGGCAGGAGGCACTCCCATTCGTACAATACAAGGTCAAGGTCACTATCAGAAG
>CABEEJ010001886.1:41199-95400 GCA_901482245.1 Timema douglasi
GAGACACGCTTGGGGGCAGTTCAAGCGTCCGTCCAAGAGATGCGCATTTCCATTAATGAGACACGTGAAACTTTCGGTAATCGTCTGGATGAAGTGCGGTCCGCGGTAAATGGACGCCTTGAGATGTTCCAACAACAAAACCTCGCGTTCCAGGAGCAGGTTGAGACCCGTCTGGAGGTGGCTGAGGTTAGTTTAAGGGCCAGAATGGAGGAGAGGGTCCTCGAACTAGTGGCTCCGGTGGAGGCACGTTGCAGTCAGTTCGTTGCTCAAGTTGGGGTAGTGAAGGGGAGAGAACCCTTACAGAGGTGAAGGAAGGGTTTGGTAATCAGATAAATCTTTGCCGGGACCGAGGATTGAACCCTGGCCGCCAGCATAGAAGTCTGACACCTTACCCCTAGACCGCCAGGTCACCACTGTTGGTTATAATATCACACATTATTTCATGATGTTTCAATATTTGGACGGAAATAGCTAAGTTCTATCATAAATGAGTAATATAAGTTTATACTTTTGTACTAGCAATCAATCTCGTGATTAATCTAAAACAGTTTACATATATTTAAGGAACAACTAATAGCTCACATTGGGAAACATAATTAAAATTTTAGTTTCCACGAAGACAATTAATAAATTTGCTAGTATAGAAACGGTTTAACTTTAAATATATGTTAATTAAAGATACATAATAGTAGAAAAATATCGAAAAAGACCTGAAGATTTCTAAAGCCTGTAGAAAATTAACTACTCCAAAATATGGGTACTATTCTATCTATCTTTTTTTCTTCTTTTTTTTTGCAATTCACCGGAATAATCACATTATCATATTTTATTTTAAATAATGTTTTAAATATTATCATTTTTAAATCCTCTCAAACGAATTCATTTTATAAACCTCTTAAGCTGTTATATGGTTCTTAAGACTCACTAACTGTTTAAGTATTCTTGCTCGTTGCACCCTACCAAACTTAACTTTCCCTTCTCTTTAGTCCATAATTCCACAAAACATTGAACCCTTTCTAAGATTAAAAAATAAAATAAAATAGCCACTTCCACCTACTTAACCATCACCCCACTTTTTAACCCCCTCTCTCCCCCCGATCCCTCCAACCCCTCGTTCAAGAAGATCACATACTTTACTTTTTTCCATATCAGAAAAAAAAATACTTTTAATTTTGAGGGAAGTTCTCATTAATTTACCGCACTTATTTTTTCTTGAAAAAAAAAAGTCCCTAGGGGTTAGGCGTTGTGGTATGTTAAAAGAAAGAGTGGTGAAATTACCCTTCGTAAAAAGTTGTACGTCCTTTTTAATAAAATAAGGGTTGGTAGAATTGGTGTGTAGGTTGCTGAGGAAAAGTAGGAGGAGGGTTAAGTTTGTGAAGGATTGAGGTATATTTGAGGGAAGGAAGGGAAAGGAAATTGGAGGTTTTTGAGGGCCTTAAAGGCAAACTGACGTCAAATAACTTAGTGTATATATACTTAAAAAGTTCCAGAAACACACAAATTGTTTTTAAGAAATTTATCTTCGATAGTTTTTTGAGTTCAATCATTTTACAAGGACATAACGAGTTCTATTTTTTTTAGTTTTGAAAAAATTAATCTAAAAACGAAGAACCTTGGAAGAGTTTCTCAATATAATTGAATTATTAAGATGGTAAAAGTCAAGTGTGTGGCTAAAAAACGGTCGAGGGAAATTTGTAGCCGGAAGGTTTTTTAATTATTCTTAGAAAAGTTTAAAGTTGACGAGTTTTGTAACTGTAGACAAACAACTCATTCTTGCAACCAAATCACTTTTTGGCTACTTTTCTTTACACTAAAGTAAAACGATTTAAATAAAATGCTCTAAATATTATATTTCATAATTTGGACAGCTATTAAAATACGTTTTCATTCATGCTTCTTTTCTACTAACAAAATAAATAAAATAAATAGAATAGGTTTTTATTTTCACAAAATTATAGAAAATTGTCTTACATGAGAAAACAAATGTATTTAAATTTTAAAAATATACATTAGTTTTAAAACCAAAACAAGTGTGCGATATAGATTTGAAGAATATTCTTTTAAAATAAATAAAAAAATACACAGCTTAGGTTTAGGCGGAATGGAAGGAGACTCAAGAGAAGGCAAATAAATATTTTTGTAGTTTTCATAACCAAAATATTCAAATATTGCTCCAGTAGAAACATAAGAGTTTAATTTTTTACTCATGATGCTATAATATAGTTGTCGAATTTATGTCATGAATATGCTGTCATTAGATAAGAAACTTTTTAAATGAAGCAAAAATTGTCATTAATTTCAAGGACACCTTTGACAAATAAATTAATGAACTGTTAATGTCACAACGTGAAGAAAATTAAATTCTATGTTAATACTGAATGAATATTGTTATATTTATTTTAAAAAAAAAAGTTTGTATAAAAACTGCAAAAATTGCCCTTAACTCACAATTTATATAATCCCACCTTAAGAAAGATTAGCTAGCACCATTATTATTATTACATTACAAACAAACTTTATCCAACAACACGCCAAATCGTTTCATGAGAACAGGGACTCATAGGATACCAGAATGAGAAAGAGGTATTCTCTTCCCGAGCTATATCGAACATCAAGGAAGTAGACAAAGGACAGAGTGACGTATAATTAGTTGGTTGATTTGTGGTATAAAAGAGGTGAATTGAAGGGGGAGGAAATATATTGAACCTATTGTTTTCTCTCGTGCTTCACATGTGCAAGACCGGGGGTTTACTCTTAAATTGGTCAGTTGATTATTATTGATGTCTCGAATTTATATTTACATATTATTTGAAAAACAAAATTATACTTTATTTTTATTTTTTCACAACAATTTAACGTTGTGTATTGTTAGTAAACAAGTCCGTAGAATTTACTTGAATCATAAAGGTATTGAGGAATTAATCTTAACTCTTTAATTTTGTTACGTTTGCTCTCATAATAACTGAGAGAAGCTTAAAGCAGCCCATAAACTTTTTTTTAATGTTATAACTTTTGTAAATACTAATGAGGAACACATAATCGAGCTGGATATCTTTTAATATTTGTATTAGTCGTAGGGGTAACTAGCACCAACCTGCAAAGCATTCGTGTTTTGAGGGATATCTAAGTACTGCGGCGCTTCCAAAACAAAATATCAGAGAGCTAGATTTTAATAACCGAGAGAGAATTTATTTTAAATTTGAGTATTCCAAACTTTTAATCCCCTAATATTTCATAGCTAGGTAACATATTTTTGGAATCCGAGCATGAACTTACCCATGAATAATAAGTAAGTTCTTTAAATTCCCACCTATAGTCAAATTATGGTTCTTGAACTTATATGATTAATATTTGCATCGATGGGCACGAATAATAAATATAAGTCTCATATAATTGGTTTATCGGTGACAGAGAGGTCAGGGTTTGAGTATTGGCTAGGTGTGGTTGGGTGGGTGAGTTGGTGGTAGGCGGTTGTTAGAAAGGATTTCCCTTTTACCTGTCCGCAAATGTGGGTACAATTTCTTAAATTGTGTTCTTACTCACCCCTACTCCATTTTGTAATTAAATCCATAAGATCTGGACGGGTATTAGGACGTGGATACATTTTTAAATAATTAACATTCTACAGCAAATTCTGTCTACCTCGGAATATTTAATCGGGTAATCTAGGATTAATAGCGTGAACTTTAAGGAACCGCGGATTGATTAATTCGAAGTGAAATGTAGAACATTTTGGTAAGCCATTCAAAGTGCAGCCAGTTTGTCTCAAACCTCAGCTGTCAAAGTCAGGCGTACTAACCTCCTACCTAAGCCTCCCATTAGCTTTATCTTGTTTCTCCTTAGCCTCTACAGGTATCTACAGTTCCATTTTCATAGAAAGATACTTTTTAAAAATACTAACATATTATTTTGTTGACAAAATTGATAAAAATCCTACTTTGTTGATATTATTTGTAATGGTATTATTATTATTATTATTATTTAGCACTGCGTCTTACTACCCGTTCGCTTTAAGTACTAATTACGCTAATGGAAAAGGAATTGGGAAGGTTGAATTAGAGGAAGTGAACCCGCATTTGCGTGAAGGGAGTGTGAAAAACCATTTAGGGAAAACCACCCCCAGTTCACCCGACCGAGATTCGAACCTCAATCTCCCCGTCCTCAGCAGTCTAGCTCAACAAAAATAGCGCGTTAGCCAACTACGCCACCGAGGCGGGTTAGTAGTATTAGTATATAAGATATATCTGAAAATAAGATAACTTGACGCCTGCATACATGAAAGTAGATCTAGTAACGTTTTTAACTGTAAGATTGGACTTGTGTGTCAATATGTTTCACAAGAAATTGACTGTTTTCGTATCTCAAAATGCAGTCTTCAACCCTCACTCCCTCCCACCCCAAATCTATGAACCGTTGGAGGGAGTGTAAGAATAAGAGAAGCCTCAATGGGTTTGCGTCACGACCGATAAACTCCGATACCTTCTCTCCTGCTTTGCGCTCCTGATCGTGCGACGCTAGTAAACTGAGCGTCGCGACGCCACAGAGAGGTCGTCGTGTCACGCTAGGCCTCGGCCTGACAACCGCAGTAAGGCGTGACTGGAATCTACTATGAGGCGTCGCGTCGGTGTCCCTCTTGCGATGTGCTTAAGCCGTGGGTAATAGCTCGCGAACTTCTTCGGTGGTTGAATAGTATAAGGTGTGACTCTACCAATACGGGGCTTGAATCCCGTTTGGATGTATTTACAAAGAGGTTTTCTAAATAATTTCTCTCTCCCAACACTCTTTGCAACTAGCCATAGTCCCCCCCTCTAATTATGCCTATAGCCCGGGTGATTATTAGGACGTGGTGATAAAAAAAAAGTGGGTGCTGGCGTCGTTTCAAGCTATTTGTGCGTACATGTTAAAACAGGAGCTATGATTATGGTTTTCAAAATAAGTAAATGTTACGCTGCACCACACGGACTTTCCCCTTTAGCTAAAAAAAAGGGCGACAATTACTTAAAACTCGTAATATATGCGAAACGAAATGATATGCATTGTTACAGAACCATAAATGTAAAATGATCATCACATTGTATCATAAAGCATAATTGAAATAATACACATTTTTTGATAAAAGAAAAATAGATATGTCTACCAACGAGCATGACAATCACCTCCATTTAAAACATAAATTTAAATTTGCCTATGTCTCAATAAATACTGGTTTTATAAAAATATATTTCATCTAAAAGATATTTATTTTTAAGATTCCTACAACTTTCAACGATAAGTTATTTACTACCACAGAGTGTTGAGGGAATATTATCAGGATTGGATATGTCCGCTTACGTTATATTCCCAGAAGAATAAGATGCACCATTTTGTTTGTAATGTGTCTTGGACACAAACTTTTATCAAAATAGTTGGGACCACCTAAAAAATTATTTTCTTTCTTTTTTGCTCTTAATTTTAGGGTTAGACCAATAATTTAAAAAGCCTGGGTATCTTTACGAAAAAACCAAATATCATCTAACCCGTTTGGTAAAACTGTTTCGAATCTAGGCCGCGTAATAGACATAGCGAGAACAACCTTTTTCAAGCTTAGGGTTTCATGAATAATCAAAATTTCGATTAGTTTTATTTTTTGCGGTCACGATAATTTATCTTTCCTAGAAGCCGAGACGAAGAAATATTAGTAATATAAAATTTGAAGCAGTGACTGACACTTACTAAAATTTCACGCTAAATCTCGCAGTTTAGAGTTTAAATTAAAGGGAAGTATTGAATTGAGTCCCACCCATATTTATGGATTGTCGGAGTCTCTAGTAGGCTGTTAGCAGGAACTTGTTAGATTAGGTTAGGTTAGGATCATTGCAGCTAGCTAAAATAACATGACCCACTTCGGTGGCCACGTGGTCTAATGCACTACTCTCGAAGTAGGCCAGACTGCCGATGACGGGAAGATTGAGTTTCGAATCTCGGTCGGGTGTACTGAGGGTGGTATTTTCAAAATGTTTATCCACTCTCGCTCAATGAAAATATGGGTACAGATCCTCTAAATATAAACTTCCTAATACCTAAAACCATTTGCGTAATTAGTATAGGTGTATAACCCGAGCGGTTAGTAAGACGTGGTTCTAAAATAATTATAATAACAATAACAACATGATTGGTTAAAAGTCTCAAAAACACAAGAGCTTTTTTAACAAGTCCTTTAGCATTTTATGAAAATGGAACTTAAATCCATTGATGACAAAAAACTTTTTTTTGTTTTGTTTTTCGCTCGACATACATGCATGGCGTTCGATATTGACTGACTAAAATAGTTATGCTTTTCATAAAATAGAGGTTGTACCCTCGACTCAATTCAAATACATTTTCAAAACAACCCGAACCTAATTGATTAACTAAAATGGTTAGTTAACAAGTGGTTTGGAGCTCAGCTCTATGTCTTCCAAATTAAAGTAGTTATAAAAAGATCTCCATCAATTAAAAAAAACCACTTCATTGGCCGAATGGCTTACAGCATCACTCATCACCCGCTGATGACAGAGATTATTATTATTAGCACCGCGTCTTACTACCCGTTCCGGGTTATACGCACTTACGCTAATGTGTAATGGTAGGGTGATTGTGAGATTAAATGGAGGACCTACAGTTTAACGTGGAATCCGAACCACGGTGGAGGCCTTGCATTCCCCACATTCACAATATGTCTTGTCAGAGGTGAAGGAAGATTACAGAGAGAACGGGGATTTGAATCCTTGTCTTGTTTAATAAGGATGTTTTTGTATTGGTTTCTTACTCTTTTTCCACGCAAATGTGGGTAGATTATCTATAAAATGCTTCCTTCCTAATCCCTTCCTCATTAAAGTAGTTATATAATTATACGTATAATCTGATCCGGTATTAAGACACGGTGATAAAAAAAAAAAAAGTAGCAGGCTCATAACAAAACATTAAACAATAATAGAGGATTATTTTAGTGGTTTTGCAGCTTCATAACTTCCATTTCTATAAGTAATACAGCAATGTGAAGATATTTACCTTCGAGTAGGCAACACCCTTAAATACAACTTGATTCGTAGATATAGATCTAGTGGATGATGTTCCCTTACATCATCCATTAAATTAAAATAATGACTTATAATTTCCTTGATTTTCTTAAGTACTTAGCCTGAGTGTTGAATACAAAAGAGATTTTAAATAATTTCCGAGTTGAAAGTAAAATTAAAAATCATTACTTCTAAAACTTTTCTCCCAAACTTTTAGTGTAACAAACTCGTGTCCTTAGTAAAAAAAAAAGAGAGAGAGAGAGATCATTTTATTTTGTCATTAACGAAAGAAGCATTATAATTAATAATAGTTATTGATGTCTAATGAAGATAAGTATTTTTGTATAACAAAGGGTACTAGCTTCATTTTATCTTCATTTCATCTGAGGGCTTTAGTTACTAAACGAAACAAGTGCCATTTTCGGAGGCATAATTTTCCCTATTAAAAATATGGTAGTAAAATGGTAGAAATGTGATTATAAAAGCTGTACTTAATGCCATTTACATTATTACTAATATTTTAGTCTTCTTGTTTAATACCATACCATTATTTTTTTAAATCATAATACCACGCCTTACTTCCCATTAGTGTTACACGCTTATGTACTAATCACGCTAATGTGTTACGGATTAGTTAGGCTATATATAGAGGAAGTTTACCCGCATTTTCGCGGAGGAAGATTGGAAAAAATTTATGTAGAAACCTCTGTACACCCTACCGAGATTCGAAATATCGATCTCCCTGTCATCGGCAGTCTAGATTACAGTGAGAATAGCATCTTAGACTATGTAACCACAAACGAGAGTTTATTCAATGTAAGACCAAGTCTGTTAAGAGAACGTCTTCGTCTATGACAACATATCCAGAGGGCCCGGGTTCAATTCCCGGCTCTTACAGATTTACCTGTGAAGCAGTAGGTAAAAAAATTTAGCCTTTATTTTTAGTTCATAATTTTGAACGCATGAACTGGTAATGACCTATTCTAAAGGTTAGAATTGAAGAGGGTAAGTATATTAAATGCTCTCGCATTAGTGAAAAGAGAAGATGGAAAACTTGTAATAAATCACACGTGGAGTTCCCCCTTCATACTCCCTCTCCCCCACAGTGAGCCTTATGAATGTTTGAATAATGACCCCTCATGTCACCAAAAATATAATATATCGCGGTCCTGAAGTCTTAAACCACGTGGACGAACTAATGGACCGCATATGATGTGGAACACAATTATGGCATTCGACGTTCTCTATAAGTACTTTATAAAATCTGTTATAACTTATTATTATATACTTTATTCACTGACTGGTAATATCACACCACGACTTACAAACTAACTTAACTCTAAAACAACCACCTCATCCTCTTGCTTTTAAATCATAACTTTGGATGCCAAATTTCTGATTTAATCTATCATTTTTGGTTTTTTTTTTTAGAATCAAACCATATACTTTTAGACGTGTTACTGATTAATCTAAAGTGTCGGATCATTTGTTTTTGATCTGATACAATTTCTTAAAGGCATTTTAAAAATACAAAATTTATTACAGTATTCTTACATTATTCTTATTAATAGTAATAAAAAAATCATATATATCATTTTTCTTTTAAGTGCTCAATTTGAGAATATAATAGAGGGCCATAGAAAGGAATAAGAATACCATCTTATCAATCTTCTACGATATCAAAATGAGGCAAAACAACAAAAAAAAGTTACCCCCTTCCCTTTTGAAAACTGTGGAAAGCAGAAGCACACATAATTAATTTCCAGAGTCGATAGCTAATTAGCGAAAACGAGCGTAGGGAGAGTTAATGGAAGATCCATGTCGTAGATTACATTAAATAGCTTTTGCGCAATTTTTTATTGTTGTTTCTCAATTGTTTGATTATATTTGTTCTTTACTAAGTTCATTAAGAACAATAAAGGAAATTTATAATTTGTTATTAAGGCTCTTAGATTTTTTTAAAAGACTGATTAAATTACGTTCTAATAAGTAATGATAGTTAATTAGTAATAAGTTATCTAACATTAGACTACCTCTGTGTTCTAGTGGTCTGAGCTCCTGGTTACAGATCCAGAAGTTCCGAGCTCGATCTTTGGCGCTCCCAGATCTTTCTGTCAATCAGTGGTTCTGGAAAGAGGTCAACTCAGCCTTGTTATGACAGAATGAGGGGCTTACTTTAATCAAAAAGCAGAGGTTCTAGTCTAGGAAACTAATATTAAACGCCGGAGGGCTCATTTTTCTGACCACATGACACCGTCTATCCGCAGGAACGTGTCACTATATTCATCAACAGACGGCGGCTGCTCAGTCGGTATCGTTAGATTGCGGGATGATGCCATGGAGTTTTTTGGTTGAAGTTATATTATTATTATTAATTGGTCTCATTGTGTAGAGGTCCACTTGGCTACAAGCCTAAGTGCCCTGTGTTTGATTCCCGGCTTGTGCCATGGGTATTTTTTTCCAAAAGGGGAACTATCCCAACGGTCACCGGGATTGGTTAGTCAGTTTTAAATGTTTTCACTGGTTCCACACTCTCATACTCTATCATCATCATGTCACCTCATCGGGACATGGAAAGAGCCTCCACGGAAAAGATGTAGGCCTACGATTAGTACATTTAGGTGTCCCCTGTGCAACGGTATATTAGAACTGGATAGTATTTCCACCACTGGCCTTCGAATGATGTAGCTCAGACGTGCACTATTATTATTATTATTATTATTTTTATTATTATTATTATTATAAACTATTAGTATTAGCTTTATATTCAAATTAAAGGTTATATTTACCAACAAAATGCCTTAAATTTAACTAAAACTAGTATAAAACACAAACCGTCAGACTATTTTCATCAATTTAAAGTCAAATTCAATTTAATTTCGGTAAGCTCTGACTTATCAGCCATCCGGTATATATTTATATCTACATTAATGAGGTAGGGATGTAAAATGATGTGGCATATTGGACTTCAGAATGAGAGTTAAAACAGTTTTTTAAGCACTCTCATTACACGTGTCAGATTATATCTCCCATTTCCCTATAACCGAAAAACCATATCAGACGAGATTGATGCCTTAACCGAAAATACCATCGATTCAAACGGTACCATATTTTGATTTTATTAAATAAATTAGTAAAGGAACATCAACTGCACCTTGACTTTCTATATGTAGTTTTCTTGGTTTTGTTACAAAAAAATAAAATCATACAATAATTCTGTTCGTATATTTACTTTTAAAATATAAAGGATATTTATATCTAATTATATTTCATATGTGAATTTTATCTAAATTTAAAAAAACTAGGTTTCTTAATTAGACTTCAAACATTTTATGGCATGATTTGGAAATTTAAAACTGTATAAAACTAATGATTTTAGCTATCATATGAAAGCTTATAAAATAAACTGCAAATAATTTTTTCACCAGCCTTCTATCTCATTTTTGGCTTGAGTTTTAATTTATTTTTTGATTGCTTGTCAAATTAAATTGTGATTTTTTTTTAGATTTAAAAGAACCGTATCTTAAAAACTAATACAATTAAAATATAAAAATGGATTTTTTTATTAGATCTAAAGGTAGGTGAGCTAAATTTGAAAAAACTATAATCAAAAAGCATAAGGTTCAAAACTCTTAAAATATTGGATCACTTAACACGGAATTATCCCAATTTAACTGTTTTTACCTAGTTAGTGGACTTAAAGAAAGTGATTTATGGGCTAATTTTAAACTCCTTAAGCCTATGCATATAAAGTGACAATGACTTGCCGTATAGGTCCACTGTATAAGAAAATTATTTTAATAACTTTTGTAACTTTCATAAAATTTCTTCCCGTTTTTATCTGACTTTACCCATTTCCTTGCCCTCACTATTTACGTCTGAGCGTTTCCTCGCCTTAATATAGTACAGCAGTAATGAACATGCACACAACGCTTGCTGCCCACATCTATGGGCATGAGGACTAAGATCTTAAATCCCATATTGTCATATTTAAAATTGGTGAGAAGGTTGTGATTTGAGCTTCGGCTGAAGTTACTGATGTGTTTTCCCCGCCTTTCCTTCAGGAAGATGTAGGTACATTTCCGATCAATTATACTTTCTTCATTTCTAACCTCATTAGTGTAGATATGCTGTTATTATCCGCATGACCCGCTTCAGTTTCTGAAGGTCTAAGTTGTCACTCTCATGCTGATGACGAGGAGATCAAGTTCGAATCCCAGTGGGGTCTAGTGATTTTGGTTTTAACAAAACGGTTTCCTACTCTCCTTCTACGCAAATGCGGGTATATTACCTCTAAAACTATTCCTTCTTCATACATAACATATTAGACTTATTATCATATATGGGTACGACCTGAACAGGTAGTAATACAAAGTGATTAAAAAATTCCTGAAGAAAAGGAGGACTCTAAATTAATTGGCAAAAAATATTTTCCCATTAATTCAGAGATTCCAAATTTAATCATCATTTTGAAAACATTTTGTTCAATATTCTACAACTCAAAATCATCCCAAAGGTGTTTTATTCCTCCTATTAAGTGGTCATACTCCATTTGCATAATGCGTTTGCTATATTAATTTTTAATTAAAATAAATGATACGGAACTCCGCACGCAGTTTCTCACACCATTGTTTAAAAATAAAGATATTTACTCAAAATTCGTAATAGATGTGAAACTAAATAATATACACTAGCAAACCCGAGCAAAAAGTTGAGTTATACTTATGTAACACATTTTTAGACTCCCGGTTTTAAATTTTATAATTTTATTTTAAAGAATTAACGTCCACATTTGTATATTTGGACAAATAAAAAAAGATTTTTATTGGGTCCACAAGGGTTAACACTTAGTATTAAAATTAGAACTTCCAGTTAAAATTTTCTACATTTTATTAAGAGTTGCTCATCTTCAGATCATCGCAATGCTATTAATTTCCTTATTTATAAATTTTGACTAATAAAAAACATAGCTACTTATTGACTATTGAGTAAAATAATAGAGCTAAATAATTGCTGTACAAACATTTCCCCTTAGAGGTTAAAGGAAAAAGAACACACTTTTGAGGGACTTATTAATATTTAATTAATCTATGGCATTAGAGAATTATTGCATTAAAACATTAGTATCACTATGAAACTATGGCTCACAAATTTGTATTAATATATTTACCAATATCTAAGAAACTATTGGTTTGAAATAATATATTTCATATAAAAGTTTTTATTTTTAATAGTACTACAATTTTGAAATGATAAGTTGTTTAGTGTCTCAAAAATTTACAGATAGATGGTAAAAAAATTAGAATTTATGCATCAGACCGGAACCCTTAAAGTAATTTTGACGAAAAATTAAGTGCAGCCATTTTGTTTTAATATTGATGAATGTTTAAAAATGAAACTTAATCAAAATCATTAGAGCTGATTTTGATACAATAGATTTTTACTCTTTTCGCCATTCAGTAAACTACCCTTAATTTTAGGGTTAAATATCCAATTCCAAAAACCCCTCGGGGCAACCCTAGTTTCCAAGATTTAGTCCTATTGCTAAAATATTTTAGGCTCTACTCCAAAGTACTGACAGACAGACGGACAGACAGACAGACAGATGGAAATTCATAAACAACTTTTTCAGATTCGGGGAATCATGAAACGTCGAAATTCATCAAAATCTTGAGGTATATTATTTTGACGATCACAATACTTTACCTACCTCTGAGGTAGCGTGAAAGTAAAAATAAATGGTAGACTAGATTGTTGATGACGGGGAAATCTAGGTTTGAATCCCGGTCTGGTGTACTGACGAAGGTTTTCCAAAAGGGCTTCCCACTCTACCACCAGGAAAATGCGGGTACACTTCCTATAAATATAACCTTCCTATCATACATTACTATTTGAGACATGTAGAGTAAAATCTATATATGATTGGTCAAATGTGGACAAGGTGTATTATAACAAACATTCAATGATAGACATGTAGAGTAGAATCTATGTATGATTGATCAAATGGGGACAGGAGGGGTGATAACAAACGTTCCGATGGGATACATGTAGAGTATAATCTATGTATGCTCAGTCAAATGGGGACAGGGTGGGTTATAACATATATTCCAATGGGAGACATGTAAAGTAGAGCCTATATATATGATTGGTCAAATGGGGACAGGGTGGGCTATAACATACATTTTCATGGGAGTTATGTAAAGTAAAACTAATGTATGATTAGTCAAATTGGGACAGAAGGGGAAGAAACACATTACAGGTATAGTTTTAACAAACTATGGTTAACTTTGAATCACTCCACTACACGCCACTGAAACGAATACATTTAATTGCTCTCTAAATATAGTAATCGAATGCTAAAGAACATCCGGACTCACACGAACACAAAAGAAACTTTCCTAGGTGGCCATACTTGTTGAAATTTATCAATAGGGCTTGAATCCATCGTGTACACTTTAACTTATTCAGGCACACACGTACGTTAGTAAACATGAACATACACACGCTATCCTTAGATCTACACAAGCAGATGGTCGGTTCCGAAGTGAGCAAACACACCACCATCATTGTTTGACCAAGAAACTTTCAAACGAGAGGATTTCCTGCCCTTTAACCCCCCCCCCCTCTCCCACTAACATTCCCACCATCATCTCCACTGGTTCAGAGCTAAATCTTCCCTACATACTACCATTTCATTCCAAGGGATTTCGACCATTTCGACCAGAGAATTTGAGCCCAAAGATAACCTCATTACTCTCCTACATTTGAACTTAATTCCTAACAATCCCATAATCCACTGGTAAACAGGTTCATGTATATATATAGCTATGCGAGTAGTTTGAAATAACAAAAAAAAAAACATTTAGTACCAAGAAGTGAGGATAAATCTTGGTTTATAAAAAACAACATATGATTCTTGAATATTTAAAATGATAAATCTATGAGTAAAGGTGTTTGGGTTTTGTTTTTACCTTATTTATTCGAGCAGGTTATAAAAAAACACACGATCGTATACACTCTCTCATAATATTGTTATTGATTGTATAAATATTTTCAATATTTGGTTATTATTAAACTTAAAATTAATAATAAATCTTCATAAAAAATCAAATAAATTATTTTGATTATCATAATATTCTTCAGATAAAAATTTTGAAAAATAAAACTTTTTAAATATTAATTAAATAAAAATTAAATTTTCAAAATCTAGTTATTATTAAACTACCCTCAAGGACGTACATTCTTATTTAACATGTAAAAAGTCAATTTTCAAAAAGAATTTTTTTTTTTTTCAAAAATGAGACTATTTTAAACTTCCTCTAATTTCCCAGGTAGAATCAAATTTCGATTTGGTCTCAAGGTATGACAATACATAATCTAATTATATGTACATATATATGTTTTTAATACCAGTGTCTTACCACTCGTTCAAGTTATACCTATATGGATATTTTACTATATTGTATTACACTTTAATAAGGTTGAATTTAGACGAAATGTACCCATATTTGCGTGGAGGGAGAATGGTAAACCATTAAGAAAAACCCATCCTTAGTACCCCCATTTGTGAGTCCAGCCTCGATCTCCCCTTTATCATAAGGCCAGTGTTTTGTGAGAATGACGCCTTAGACCATTCGGCCACTGAAAAGGGTTGTAGCAAATTAAACTCAGGAATATATCTCACTAGGATAATATTATTATTATTAGCGACGCGTCTTACTACCCGTTCGGTTTATACGCACTTACGCTAATGTGTAATGTTAGGGTGATTGTGAGATTAAATGGAGGACCTACAGTTTAACATGGGATCCGAACCACTGTGGAGGCCTGGCATTCCTCACCTTCACAAGTTTTGATTAATACACGTCTTGTCAGAAGTGAAGGAAGGGTTTGGCAATCAAATAAATCTGTGCCGGGACCGAGGATTGAACCCAGGACCCCTAGCACAGAAATCTGACACCTCACCCCTATACCTCCAGGTCAGCCACACTAGGATACCAAGTAATCTCTACTGGAGGAGCTGTTGACATCTGTGAGGTCTGCCACATTGTTCAGCGTTGCCGTGGCAATATATTTTTATTTCTTACAAAAAATGTTTATCTTATTAGAAAAAACTAAAAAAAAAAAAAAAAAGTTTAAATATAAATTCCGTTTTGTGAGGCCTTTTACCCTGATAAATACTATCTGCAATAGGATTCGGGTACGAAATAAGGCCTTCTAGAACTGGCATCCCAACAAAATATTAGTACACAAAACCTTATCATGAGCATTCATATTTATCTGTAGAAAGTTCCAGTTAGAATACCATATACATCAAGTTTATCCCTCCAACCAATCGATTACAAACGCAAGAGCCTCATATATATCTACAGTCCAATTTCCATAAGAAGAATCTTATCTGACAGTTATACAGATTACTAGATTTACTTTAACTTCAGGTCATAAGATCTTCAGCTATCAATTTTTGATATATATTATCAATACACATACAATCATACTAATAATATAGTAAAATATTATCAATGTTGACTGCAAAAAATATATATATTTGTATATTATCTAAAAGGCCCTTCCTATCAAAATTGGACTGTGCGACTGCAACCAAACGCAGCTGGACAAATCGGGTCGTTGCAACAAAAGCCGTGACGATGACGCCAGATAACAGTGGGGATGCCCCTGGTTTATTGCGTGGGACAACCCGGATTACATGACATGTTAAATGGCCAGTACATAACATGTGGTATACACACGACCCTCCCTCCCCTCCACCAAGGGGTTTACATCCTGGTAAACCTTCAGTTTACCAACTTGATCCTTCTTTGATTGAAAGGACCCGTGCAAATCTACTGGTTTTGCCCGACCCATTTGTTGAGGACTGGGAAGGACACTTTGGTTCTTTACTTTTCTGGAAGGATGCTTTGACTCTTTAATTTGTAGGAAGGACGATTTGGTTCTTTACTTTGCAGGAAGTATGCTTTGGCTCTTTACGGCTTAGGAAGTTTTTTACTTTGTATAAAGGACGCTTTGATACTTTACTTTACAGGAAGAACGCTTTGAATTTTTACTTTGCGAGAAATACATTTTTATTCTTTACTTTACGAGAAAGACGTTTTTATTATTTACTTTACGAGAAAAACTATTTGATTCTTTAATTTACAAGAAAAACTCTTTGATTCATTAATTTACGAGAAAGATGCTTTGATTCTTTGCTTTACGAGAAAGATTCTTTGGTTCTTTGCTTTACGATAAATACTCTTTGATTATTTAATTTACCAGAAAGACTCTTTGATTATTTAATTTACGAGAAAGACTCTTTGATTATTTAATTTTCGAAAAAAAAAAACTTTGATTCTTTACTTTGCGAGAAAGACTCTTTGATTCTTTAATTTACGAGAAAGATGCTTTGATTCTTCACTTGGTAAGATAATAGACGTTTTTATTTTTCTCTTTACAATAAGGAAGCTTTGTTTCCCTACTAATTTAGAAATACAACTGATTTGTTCACTTTACTAAAAGGACGCTTTAATTCTCAAGTATGCAGTTACCTCAATTTACATTTTGAACCAAATCGTTATATCCATTTTATAATAATTTAAAGCTTTCAAATATCATTAATCAATAATTTATTTTTAATTTCGGGTCTAGAATCAAAATCAATATTTGTCCCTGAGGTACAGTATGAACGCATAACATTTAAATTTAATGTGTGGATAAAATCCCTCAAACAATATCAGATGTAGACTTAGGTACAGAAAGACAAAAGTACAGACAAACAGACAGACATACAAACATATATGAGAAAGTAAAAATATAATAGTTATACCAGCAACCAAGTTTTTTTGAAACTTTACTTGACATTTCGCAATCTCATGAATAATTTTTAAATAAATAGAATTACAAGAATGTTTCTGTTGTTTTGCGACCACATTTTTGTACAGTATTTTAATCGTATAATGTAGATAGTACCCATGAATTTTAAAAACCTCTTTTTCAAATGGTAGTTCCTACGGTATAGTAAGGAAGTTATTTTAAATCCTCAACAAAATACTAAATTTGTTCATTTATTACTACTACTAAATCTACTTCTAAATAAATTATAATACCCTAGGAAAACTACACTTATTATTTTATTAAGCTTTTATTACTAAAATGTAATGTGCAACTACGATACTAAATTTTTTTAGTATCCCAATAGTTAAAGTTTAACATCGAATCTTCATATTTCATGCGCATAATGAAATGGATTATTATAGTATAAAATTATTCCATTTCAACATTTTAAACTAATAATTAATTAGATTACTAACTAAGTATGGTACGTTAAAACATTTTTGGCAGGTAAGTCTAGGTATATTTTTATATTAAACTTGAAGACTTGTTTAGTAAATAAAAAATTTATTGCAGAGGAACAAGTGTTGATGAAAGAACACTAGATTTATTTTCCAATTGTCAAAATTGACGTCATCTGCCCAAAGTGAAAGCTGCCTTTCCCTTAACCATATCTCATGGATGTATATAAGTTGATTTAATCTCTTTTAAAAATTACAAGAAAATTCTATTCAACCAGAAAATAACCCATGGATAAGGTTAGATAATTTAGATTAGGCCGAATTACATTACTATTTAATCAATAGACCAACTAATTTAAAATACCACATCGGCACTAAGGGTAATTTTTACTAAATGGTTTCCCAAAATACCTTCATGCAAATGCAAATACATTTCCTCTAAAACTTTACCTTCATCATACCTACCCCATTCTAAGGCAGTAACATATGAAAAAAACTAGTTTATAAGAATTTATTAGAAAGTGAATGGATTTTTACTTTAACGTACCAGATAATATAATATATCTATTTTTTTTAGCGCCGCGTCCTACTACCCATTAGAGTTATACGCATATGTATTTATTACGCTAGTATGTTAGGGATGAGGAACATTGAATCTAGAAGAGGTAAGCCCACATTTGCATGGAGAGAGGGTAGATTTTTTGTTGTTGTAAATACTGGGTTTTGAACCCCGATTTCCCCATCATCGGTAGTCACATTATATTGAGAGAGTCATGCTCTCAGACTATTCTAAAACTGAAGCGGGCTATTATTCAATATTTAAAAAATAAATAGATTCAGCGGAGTCACAAAATTTTTTTACTTTTAATCAACAAAATAGCTATCTGCTAATATGTTACCATTCTAATTTCATTCTCTATTTATTTCTCCCTCTCTCTCTCTTTCGATACTTCTATCTCTCTTTCAAGTAGTCATTAACAACTTGACGACTTAAAGATGGTTTCAGCAGGCCTGCCATCAAGTTTACGAAGGACATCCCCAAAAGTTTACATCTGCGGGGGTAGAGGGGGTGGGGAGTGCTGTTTGTTGGAGGGTTAGAGGCAGGGAGGAAGGTGTTTATGAAGGGAAGCTACTGAGGCATTAGACACCCCAGAAGAGGAGGTTTCCACATCCCTTGAACGATCTCAAGTTGCCATAACAAGGCGGATGTTACGACCTGACAGACGAGCTCCTCGAAACTGTTGACATCTACCCCAGAGCAGTTAGCGGGAGGATACATCTTGAGTAATTAGTGCCGGCAATTTGAATATTTAAGAGGAGACTCACATCCATCCATCCTTATATATTATTTTCAAATTTATAACAGCCTAGACATACCTTCTGTTTTCTGACAGTTTATTTTTTTAATTTTATTTTGGTGAAGAATTAATTTAAGATCTGATTATTTGTATTTATGAAAACCAACCACCACTAGATACAAAAATATTGGACTTCTAAATTTAAATATTAATAACTTCAGCTTCAAATATTTTCCTTTATATTTGTATATTCTTTTACATGTTTTTAATGGGTACGTTTTTTAAATAGTGTTGTAACATAAAAAATTAAGTAATTACATAAAACAATTTTATGCTTTTCTTAATAGATCTGTAACCACAGCAACAACGTTGGTAAACCCTGATTTTGGTTGGAAGAACAGTAGAGAAAATTCAAACATATTTATTTGCGGCCAACATTGTTAACATTTTACAATATTATTTTTGGTATTTTATAGTTATTGATAATATCTATCAAAAATGATAGCTGCAAATAGCATGAATTGATGTATGAATATATTTAAAATGTTTTAGTAACTTTATTAACTAACTTCTACTGTTCTTCCTACCAAAATCATATTATAGATTATCTCAATAAATTCACACATACACAATATTACACAATAATGCGCTATAAAATAGCTCATACTTACTCATAAATACATTTTCAAAGGTCTGCCATCAGTGAAATACCCCCTCAAAATAAATATTTATTTGTGAAACCAGTATACACTCTTATCTTACTCTTCAGAAATACATTTTGAACAAAATCACGTAGGAAAATTCTAAAAAACTTATAATTAAAAAAAGTTATTAATAAATTAACCTTATGTGGATTAATTTTAGAAATAAACTATCCTACGTTCTTATTTATTGTTTTAAACAACCCATAGATACTCGTTAACATAAATGGTTTGTTTAAGTAAGCTTTGAAATAATTTTCAAAAATCAATTCGTAATTTTTCTTTTTAAAAATATATATACACTGTCCTACTTATACAATTTTAACAAAAAAACACTAGAGACGTTTTCAAAAATAAGTAATTAGTAAACTTAATTTTAAACCTAAGATCAAAATATCGATTTTGGCTTGAAGCATTAGCATTTAGCACCTAAATATCAAGCTTGAACTAAAGCCACCAAACTGTTTCGCCTGCACCCCCAACAAAGACATGCATAGGGACATATAAACGGACAGACAGACGGAAATTAGGACTAACTTAATTGTAAAGCGAAATATAAAAAAAAACTAGCCAGAATAACAGAATGTTATACCCATTGCCGGATACCAACAAACAATTGGCTGGCTCAAATGCCAAATATCGGAACACCGCAAAACTTTCCCTTTTCTTCATCCAGAATTTTTTTTTCCCTCTGGTTCTCTACTATCTTCACTTCCGTTGTTACTGACAAAAATAGGAGCCAAACAACCCCCCCGTTTCCCCACCACAACCCCATCCCTTCTGCTAGTCCTCAAAACTGTTGCCGAAGAAGTGTGGTTCTGGTTGCCTGGAAGACGCAGTTCTAGGGCTGGGAGGGAGGGAGGGAAGTTGTATCTGACATAAGAAGCTACTCGGGAGACGCTAGTTCGACTTACCAGACTTCTTGTCATCGTCGTCGTAGTAGTCGCTGTTGTTATTGTGGCGTAGTTGGTAGATCTCCAAAAACTTTTCCTTTAGTGTACACTCTGTCGCAAAAAGAGTGTCGAAAAACATATTGAGGTGTGAAATATAAACGCGAGCTGAGGTATTCATCTTTTCGGTAAGTCTTCAATCAAAATAGTTTCGCCGCGTTAAAACTTTTAAAGTTTAAAACATATGATAAAAACATATATCCCTTTTGTTTTAATGGTTTAATTAGGTTTTAAAACTCGAATGATTGAAAAACTTGTTTAAAAAAAAGTAGTTTTGTTAAGTTTGATTTTCGAAAATTATCCTCAATTCTTGCCTAACAACGTTAGTAAAAATCTGTTGGTAAAATGAGAGTCTTATAGTTTAATTAGTATTTAGGTGGCCTGGCGGTCTAGGGGTTAGGGGTCAGACTTCTGTGATGGGGGCCGGGGTTCAATCCTCGGTCCCGATATAGATTTATCTGATTCCCAAACCCTTCCTTAATTCTGACAAGACGTGTATTAATCACAAATTGTGAATGTGTGGAATGCCAGAACTCTACCGTGGTTTGGATCCCACGTTAAACTGTAGGTCCTCCATTTCATCTCACAATCATCCTACCATTACACATTAGCGTAAGTGCTTGTAACCTGAGCGGGTAGTAAGACGTGGTAGTAATAATAATAATTAGTATTTAAGGAATATCACGTTTCACTACCTAGATACATTTACTACCTTTCCTACATTTCACTACCTACATACATGTATACACCCTTAGTCTACCCTGAAAGATAGAACCTATCTTGCATGGTTTTATTATGGCGCATTTTAAAAGAGAGCGCCACAGTGTAATTATTCAAGGTAAGACTTCCACCTTTTAAGGTAAATGGAGGGCATGTATCTATGCATTATCTTCACATTATTTTATCTGTCATGAGCATAATAACATTTGATGAGAAAAAGTTGTCATTAACTTCCAGTACCCCCTCGACAGATATTCAACAGTTATTGTTGATATTACTATGCGAATAAAATTAAACTCTACGTTTCTACTGGAGCAATATTTTATTTTATTTTGACCAAAAAATGTTTTGCTATAAAAACTGCAAACAAATTGGCCTTAGCTCACTTTCCCTGAACTCTCACCCTAATACACTTTGTTTCAAACTCCCATGGGTAAGTGATCAACCTTTGCTCCTCAGGTGATGTGTACTCAGCATGTTTACCAGTGGAATGGAGATAAATAAAATACAGTTTTGCTTTACTTTCAAAACATATTATCAAGTAATTCGTGGCTAGACCAAACAATTTTTTAATTTAGCTTCCGATTGGTTCAATAATATGATAACACAAGTATGAATACATCTCAGATAGAGGGTATCATGTGATCAGCACAAGGTACCTTCCAGCCGATAATCTCAGTTTTCCAGACTGGAGACAACACATTTCCATTCAAGTAATTCTTCGTTTGTCCTCATGAAACTGAGTTTACCTCTTTCCAGACTCACTGCTTCACAGAAAAATATAAAAGTGCTAAGGATCAAATCCGGGAACTCTGAATCTGTAGCTATTACTCTTGAACACTAGATCAAAAAGGTGGTCTTTATCAACCTTAAATAAGATTAAATTTTAAATTATAATTACAAAGTTTTGGGATTAAAGTGATGAATGCTCATTATCAGAAGCTAATATCCCTTAGTTGCGCTAAACATTAATAGATAAAATTATATAACTCGAATTATATAATACTCTCGCTAAATTTATGTGTCGGCGTAAATCTCACATATCATAAAGTTCGGAAATGTAATCTCCATGAGGATGGTAGCTCATCTGTGCATGAAATTAGAACTTTAAAATAATGCCATAAAATAAAGTGATGTTGAAATTCATCCATGGACTGCAGGCACTTGGGGAAACCCCATTCATCATTCCAATTTGAGTTACGTTTTCATTAAAATTTAATCTTGATGGGAAGAGATTATGATCTATTTTTATGGCAAGAAATTTGCTGTGAAATATGCACTATCGTCAAACATTTTATGGATTCTTCTATTATAAAAAAACAACTTCTGACCTGTGGGGAAATACAATCAATTATAAGGTGAGATTGTAGTGAAAGTGAGTTAATAAAAGTATTTTTGCAGTTTTTATATTGAAACATTTTTGATCGAGAGAATCAAATAATTCTCCCAGAAACATTGTTTAATTTTTCTCATATGGTAATATCAACAGTTGTTGAATATCTGTCAAGGGTATCCTGGAATTTAATGACAACTTTTTCTCTTCTTTTAAAAAGTTTTTCGTCTGATACCTCTATTATCATGACAGATTTCAACAACTGTCGATGTCACCATGTGAAGAAAATTAAACTCTTATATTTATACTGGTGATAATTTTTATTTATTTTTGATAAAAAAAATCTTTTTCTAGAATAACTGTAAAAACAGCGGCCTTGACTCACGCCCCCTTCAACCTCACCTGAAGAGTCTCTGGTCATGATCAAAATGTGATATGCCAGGAGTGTTAGAGCCTACCTGACTAAGACTTGGGAGATAGTGGTTAAGTTCTGACCACCAGCATTGAGAGTAACTTTAACATGATGGATTATATTATGAACTTATCTTATGAGCTATACCATAGTGGAACCAAGGTAAGCTACCTTACAGGGTAGTATTAGTTCCTTTAATTTTCGTTGTGGAGCGTAGGGTCTCAACTGATCTTTGCCCCTCCGGTTGTTCCATGTTTCAATTTTTATGATGGGTTGGTTTCATGTTTGGGGAGTAATCAGTTCAGTACACGGTTTTCTACGAGCGAGTGAGAAAGAGTCTGAAAATTTATCTGGAAATGCACTTTTACATTCCTTCTAGGAATATTTTACATGCCACAATCGACACGAGACCGATGGTTTTATTTTCCTTCCAAAGAAAGTTGTGCTACGGATTTTTATCAATCAATTAAAATCTGTTGGGTTTGAACCCACAAACATTGGGTCCTGAGTTGAACACTTACTTAAATTACCTTAAAATGTTTAGCTTAGGTCCCTTTATTGGAATAAAACCCAACAAGCTATTTTTAATCACTCTACTTTTATAAAAAGTACAAGGGTGATTAATATAAAAGGCTTAATTTAGAATTAATAAGCTTAATATATTCATGAAATATTACTCTTAATAATTGCAACTGTTTCAATTATTTTATTCAATTACAAATACTTATTCCTCCATAGTTTTGATTTGTGGGCCTGATAAATGTATTCCATTTTCAGTATGAAAACTATGATAATTGAAATGAAAATATATGTAGTTTTTAATCACTCTGTCTATTACTTGCTGTTAAGTGTGAGGGAGTTAAATTTTGACAAGTTGAAAATCCTGTACGCAAGTCCCACCTCTTGTTTTTGTACAGTGCTGACATCTGTTTCCTTCTCGGGCAACTAGACAAGTGAGTAATTAGAACAGGTAATCTTTGCGTGACTACAGCTTTAAAAATATGTTAGTCGGGGTTGGGGGAGGGAAAGGGGTGGTATAGTTCATCAGGCAACAGTGTGAAACCAAACCAGTCGGGGGGCGGGAGGGGGGGCAAGCCTATTGGAGCATAGAGGGGTAAAAGGGGGAAATAGGGAGGGGAACTGTGTTTCAATACAGATTACTTACAAGAACATTAGCTCTAATTTGGTTTGCACGGAAACATAAAATGTAGAAGGAAAAAAAATGATGTGATATCTAAATATGTTGAGTGCTTTTTTATGTTTCGTGATCATCCGTCATTCTAATAGTGTGGAGGGAGGGGGGAACGTAAATAAAACTCTCTTCATTTAAGAGGGTACACCACTCACTGCTGCAAAATAAAAAATAAAAAAATGTAATTTTAATTAACTCATTTTATAGCCCACAAATGTTGGTTTAACTAAAATGTAGGAAATCTTACTACAGTATAGTATTACTTGAATCAATTTAAAGTTTTTTAATAAATTCAGAAATTATTTCATGATTTTAACCTTTTATTAAGCTTAAGTGTCAGAAATATCTCTTCTCTTCAAATTTCGGATTGATTTTACACCTTTTTATGGATTTAAAGAGGGAGAGGTGGTCTTATTTGTGGTCTAGTGGTCACAGTTCTTGTATACAAATTCAGAGGTATTGGGTTCGATCCCCGCAACTCCCAGATTTTGTGTGTGTGGAGTAGTGGGTCTGTAACCGGATCAAAGCAGCCACGTGAGGACAAATTAATATTTAATAGAATGAAAAAGTAGCTGCTTTGTTCTAGAAATTAGACATAGGGTTCATTGTGCTGACCACACGACACCCTCTATCCGTAAATGTTGGCACTACTGTCACCAACGTGGGGCTGCCTGTATAACTTACTTGCGGTATGATGAAAGGGGTTTTTTGGAGCGTGGGATAAAACTGGTACAAATATCAAGAGTCTGTTTACATATTTAGAATTTCTTTTATGTGCTTAAATGAAAAAAATTAAATATATTTTTATATTCACCCAATTTGGCTTGGATTGCCTTTAACAATTGTATCAAGGTTTGAATCTAAGCTGGCGAATCTTAAATGTTTTTTTCTGTTTGAGATCTATTTATGTGGTTTATTTATCCTTAACCTCTTCACGATAGTATGAGTGCGTTAAATCTACCTTACTTCACTATTCCTATCTCATAGATTAAGCCTTTAAAATAAAACTGGTTTTGAAATTTATAAAATAAAACATAAATGGACCCTTTATTAATGTTTATATTTTTCCTTCTTTTTTTTTTGTGTGTGTGTATTTTTCAGGTCACACCATCTTACCCGTTTGGGCTATAAGCATTTGTACTAATTACGCTGATGTATTAGGGATGAGGACGAGTATCCGCCTATGAATGGAGGGAGAGTGTAAAACCATTTAGGGAAAACCAACCTCAGTACACCCGATCAAAAGATTTTAATCTCGAGCTTTCCGTCATCGAAAGGCCAATTTATTGGTGACACCTTGAACCATATGAACATTGAGGTGAGTAATTCTATAATCACATGAAACATTATTCAGGTACAAATTTTTAATAAAATAGAAATAGGAAAGATGACAAATTCTCGAATTTTTGACAAAAAAAAAATACTCTCAATTTGAGGTCAATAATTTAAAATAAATTTTGCCAACATATGATGATATACGATCTAAATATCAAGTATGAACAAATTCAAACAAACTATTTCAGATCTAGCTTCAGATAAAAACAGACAGAAATGGGTACAGACCAAATTGGAAAACTCACCTTTTTGAGTTCACGATTACAATACTTTCTCTATATTAAAAGTTCAAATAAAATATTTTTCAATTTATTTTAATTTAAGGGGTTCAAATTAATTAGCCTATTGTCGTATAATCTTTATCAATAAATCAAAACTAAATATCATAGTAAATTCCAGGTCCCACAAAATAGCTGGCTTTTCAATTAAAGTCCAACCTAGCCACTTTTCATGACTACAACTGTACACTTTTTTTTTCTCGTGAAACAAATCCGAGACGTTCTCGTAGGAATGATTTCCGGTTGAGAGTAGAGCCTTTGCCGCTTCTAGAAAACTACCCTTATGAAAATAAATAATGGCACTTGCTACTTGTTAAATGTAATAAAAAAAGTTTTTTTTTATAAGTTTGTGAAATAACTTGGTTGATTTAGATTCGAGGTCGTCGCATAGTTCTCGCCAGAAAAGTTTGAGACGAAATTTTTAACTTTATGAAATGCTGGAGGAGGTCAACATTATCAACTACTTTCTAGATCACAGGAAAATTTATGTTTAAATTAGTCTTAACCTAAAGTAAAAGTAACGGCGCAAGAAATTTAATTCTTCCACTAAAATATCTTTTTCAAGTTAATATTTCACGCCTATAATGTTTATTATGATATTTACATTGACATTATTAATTTATAACTTGAATTTAAGGGATCTAAAGCTTTGAATCTGTTTTAAGAAAATAATTAATTTTGTGATAAAACATTTCATAAATTACAGCTTAAGTTTCTTATTTAAAATTTAAATAGGCTACAATAATAAATAAAACTAATTTCATGAAGACCTTCATTTCCAACTCTTTATGAATTGGGTGGTTAAAAACTACCATACATATATTTTTTTTATTTAAAATTTGAGAAGTATAGTTAATTTAATCCTAGAAAAGTGCTATTTTAACCAAATTAACCTAAGGGAGATTAATAATATTGATGATAATCAGTTCGGTGGTGTAGTTGGCTAACGCACTAGTTTCGTGTAGAGCCAGACTGCCGAGGACGGGGAGATCGAGGTTCGAATCTCGGTCGAGTGAACTGGGGGTGGTTTTTCCTAAATGGTTTTACACTCTCCCTCCACGAAAATTCAGGTTCACTTACTATAAATTAAAACTTACCAATCCCTAAACCATTAGCGTAATTAGTACTTAAGCGTATAACATGAACGGGTAGTAAGAAGCGGTGTTAAATAATTTTTTTTAAAAAAATGATCCTTTTACTTTAAAGTCAACTTTATTCATCCTTTGTCTTTAAGGCTACGGATAATTCAGAGTTCAAACCGATGTTCAGCCGTTTTAAGGAAATAAGCTCCTAATAGACTGGATAATCAATAATACGAAGGTCAAGGTTCAAATCTCAGTTGAATGCAATGATGATCGGGGGTATTGGGAGTTGAACACTTGACTTTTAAACTTGGGGGTGTATTTCCTATTAATCGGCTTCGGGATAGCTGAAAACAAACTATATAGTCGAATTCCTTCTTTTTTTTTAATCAGATCTTTATTTTATTTAAAAATGACCAATATGAACCTAAAACACGAATCTACAAAACACGCTGATCACTATAAATTTTCCCAGATTTAAACCTTATTGTTGACTTTCTATTTTAATTATTTGCATCGATTATCTAGATATATATACATTATTTTTTAGTATAATCCTATGCCATTTGCATTTATAAAAGTGAGAGTTTAAGAGTGTTTTCTTATTTCTGGATTCATAATTTAATTATGTCCCTAATAATCAATATTATAGCTATAATAGGATTCTAATATAAAAAACCATATCTTACAGTTAAAAAAAATACTAAGACTACTTTATTATGTTCACACGTCAAGTCATAGAATATAGATTTTACGAATTTAATATCATCAATACCTCTGGAATAACACTATAAATATTTATAGTGACAAGTTATCAATGTTGACCATAAAAAAGTAGGTTTATTTATGAGTTTTATAAGAAATCCTTCCTACCATAATCTAAAATCCAATTTGTCTTTTTAAATTCTTATATCTCCAATTTTATAAATTAATTTAAGGGCTCAAAATATTCGAGAGATAATAATGGTGTGTCTGGGCTAAAACAAGCTGTAGCCCAGTTGTTGGAGAGATTAACCAGTACTAATGTACCTTTGACCAGGGGACGCCCGAGTGTACTAATCGTACATCCTTTCCGTGGGGGCTATTTCCATATCCCGATGAGATGAGTTGATAGTGATAGTAAATATGATGGGGTGGATCCATGGAAGATCTTAACCTAACTTAAGCCTGATTATTCTCCTCTGGAGAAAATTACTCAGATACCAGCTGGGTATCGAGCCCGGGACCAATAAATCAACAGCCAGGAGTTCTGATCACTATACCACAAGTCCGGATAGTTGAAGGATATATTGATCGTGGTTGATATATTAAGTGACATTGACAAGCACTAAAATCTACAATTTTAATTAAAAACAATTATTAAGTAACATAGTGTAAGATATGAACAATTATATACAATTATAATGCATCATCAACTAAAATATAATGCTCAAAGGAGTTGATGAATAGTCTTAAAATATAAGTTGACACATTAAAATATTAATACAAAAATATGAAATACAATATAACTTTATATGAATAATGTTCTTTAAAAGTCCAGATTTGTGTTTGAAATTAAAGAATAAAAATCAAGTAAACATTTACCAAACCGATTTATAAAATTAATTAAAGCATTTATGTAATGTAGAATGATCTACGTATTATCTATGTCTTTGTCCCATTACTCCTTTTTGACATCCATCTTTGGAAAAAGTCTGAATTACTTCATTCCAACGTGTCTCGGTATTAGGGTACCTTAATCATGGATACTTCAAATGAAATTAAGAAGACATGGAGATAAATTAAGATTAAAGTTGTTATAAGAAATATTGTGAAATAACATTAATATGTTATAAAATAGTTTAGAGAAATTATTAAAACAAACAAACTTACTTATTTTGTTGTGAAAAACACGATGTGTTGTTGTGACAGGTAGATGTTAACTAAATAAGGTGTGGTCGGGATGGAGAAAATATGTGTAAAAACAAAAGAAGTGTGACAAGCAAACTATAAAGAGGTACAATTTAAAAGCACGGTGTAAAAATATTTAGTTATAACATACTATTGAACCAACTGAGTGTTGAGTGATCTGTGTAATTAAGGATGGATAAAATATTGGAAATGAATACGGAGAAGAATTATAAGGTACTGACTGATCTTCTCAACTCCGGCTTGAACAGGTCCTTTTCCTACAACGGGAGGTAGAGCAGGATAGATGAGGTAACAGGATTTTGATGTTTTGGGGTAAATGTTTCAATGTGTTGAAAATTGAAACTGTTCACTGATAATTGATTTTTTTTTATTATTAAATAAAGCTGCTTGAATGACGACATTTTCAGCTGTGTTTAATTTTGTGCTTTTATGAGAGACATGAAGAGGTTTCATACGTCGGTCTATTGTTTTGTGTTGATGGTTTGAAAATCATAAATGTGTTCTCTATAACGAGACATAAAGTTCTTACCAGTCCAGCCTAGGTAGATACTATTGCATTAGCAGGTGAGTGGATAAATTCCATTTTTACTGTATTTTTAATTTTTATTTAAATTGCTATTACTAAAAGTTTTCTTAATTGTATTATTATTAGTGGTAAAAGCAATGATTTGATTGTGTTTTTTGTCATATTTGTTATACGATAAGTTTCAGAACCATTGTAAGTGAATTTAATTAATTTTTTATTTTGATTTAAGCTGTTTAGGTTTTCATTTGGGAGAATAGTGGAGAAGTTATTAGATCTTAAATATTTTGGTAAGATTTTGTAAATATTAAAATGAGAATAAACATTATTTGTGGCTATTAGTTTGATAGTCTTTAGTTCAGTTTTGTAATCTGATTTTCTGAGTGGAATATTCAGTAAACGATTAGTAAGCCTATTGAAAGTGGCAAGTTTATGAGAAGTTGGATGATTTGAATCATTGGGGATGATTGCATCAGTTTTAGTGGATTTCCTATATATTTTGTATATTAATTTTTTATGCAAATTTTTAGAAACAAAATTAACAAAGTTTGAAAAAACAACTCTGGACATAAAAACACACACCACATGGTGGCTTTTACTATATAGATATAGACCCAGGATCAGAATAAGACTTTTCAATTAGTGTTCTGACTTAGCCTTGGTTCTTAGAAAATGTATGCTAGGTCCAATAATAATAGTAGTATATTAGGCAATAATAATAGTAGCGGTTGCTTCCCACGGTTTACAAACTCCCGTCATAAGATTCCCATGTTCCAAAAAAAAAAAGACAGATGCCCTGAGTTAAATATGTTTATGACATTTTCCGGGCAAGATCTGCCTCTACATAAGCCATTAAGTCCCAATGTTACGGTAGAAGGAAGGGGTATGAGGGGTATGGAGGGGGGGGGGGCGAAGAAGGAACGTAGTAGGAGATTGAGGGGGTCGAAGGGGGTGGATAAGAATTATCTGCGGCACTTAATGTCTCACCGGAACGATTCTGCAGGGCGAGTCGCTAGACGTCGTTAATCTCCCGGAACGAGATTACCCGGAGCCCAGTCCGGACGTTTAATGAGCAACAACCTTCCCTTAGGATGAGCCTAACACCCCTTCCTATCCCCACTTCGATTATTGTTTGTTTTTAATCACATGTGAGGATTTTACGAAGATAATTAGGGAGTGTAAATTTATAGATTTATTTGTTTTGTTTAAATTTTCAAAAACCGTCACATACAATACCAACTATAGTAAGATTATTAGGGTTATTTTATTTATAAAAGGTTTTCCACTGAATATCACAGGACTTGATGGATGACCACGTAAAAATAGATCTATTAGTTATCCTAGCACCCTCTTCGGTGGTCGAATGTTCTAAGGCGTCACTCACGCATTAGACTGGACTGGACTGCCGACGATGGGGAGATTAGGATTCGAATCTCTATCAGGCGTATTGAGTGGGATTTTTACTAAATTGTATCTCCACTCCCTCCCCACGCCAATGCATTTAATCTAAATTCAACTTTCCTTATCCCTAACATATTAGCGTAAATAGTATATTATGCGTTTAACCCAAACAAGTAGTAAGACGAAGTGCTAAAAAAAAAAGCTTTTCTAGCTGTCCGATAAGGCTCTTTTTTTTCGAAAATTGGCCTGTAAACTAACCTTGCAGTCACCGCCATCTTGTATTAAACGCGTTTAACTGGAATACCTTCTAACGAAATCAAGAAGAGAGAGAGAGAGAGAGCATAACCACGTAATGTTACGTAATTAAAGCTCAGTGTCTTAACGAGATTCGGATATTGGGTGCTTTATTAAGTGGCAAGTTCCATACACACAATACAGTCTTCTAGAAGTTAATGGAGCATGGTTTGGGAGAAGGGGGAGCAAAGGGTTACTTTCTACTGATACCCTGTTACAGAGAAACTTTATCCAGATTGCGCCACTCTAGGTCAAGTATGTGAAGAAATGACAGGGGGTAGGAGGGCGGGTTAAGATTCCAGACACTGATACATAGTTTCTTGTTGGAGGACCGGAAACTTTAGATCTCCTGATCTTACATCGAGAAGTGGGACTGACTTGAAGCAAGTTTGTGATCAAAGTGTCTAGTATCACACAATCCGTTGACACGACCGATAAAAACGATATTAGAGGAGTGCGATGTTTCGAAATGTCGCAAGTCAAAAGGTTTAATCTTCTATTCATCAACTTCGACATCCACAATAGCCTTCATATCTTTAAAATGTTCTAAAGAAGACGAAATCTTTGATAATATTATGAACATATTTGAGGTATTTCACTAAATATGACTCATTTCAGTCCATAACCATTAAAAAAAAGCTATTAAACAGTATTTTAACAACAACTAGTGATTAAATGACATATATGACATAGCAGAAATAAATTCAGATATGTCTGCATAAAATAATGTGATTGGTTACTTAATTTTACTCCACGAAAATATAGGTAAACTTCCTCTAAACTTAGCCTTTCTTAACACTAACACATCAGCGTAACTCTTACATATGTGTGCAACCCAAATGAATAGTTAGACATGGGTCTAGCAAAAAATAAAAATAAATAAAAAATTAATGAAAATAATAATGTTTTGAATAGGCGGATAACTGTGGCGGTAGTAATATGTGGATCACTGGTATCACACGTTTCAAACGTCCACATACTCCGTATCCATAATGTCCCTAAGAAGAGATTGACTCCACAGTAACAGATTTCACTATCCACTTAATTCCGATCCATTATGTCAAATAGTCCGTAAGAAGAGAACGACTTTGCACTAAAATATGTATCTATCCAGAGTCCCAATCCATAATTTATCGTTGTTCATAAGAAGATATCGGCTCTACACTAACATACTTCTCTATCCACAAAATCTCGATCCATTATGTACGTAATCCGTATAACTACGTATCATTTAGATAATTTTTAACTTTATTATGGACTGTCACTATAGATAACAAATCATAGGTACACAAGCAAATGAACATTGCTTTGACTTATAATTAAAGCATTAACTATATTAAAGGAAGCAATCTCCATTTTATATATGTGTCGTATTTTAATTTGAAATTTTTTTAAAAGTAATTCCTAAAAAACATCAGTCAATTAAAGACTATCGTTAATTGAACTAAAAACTCTAAACAACATATTAAATTGTAATAATATTTAATGTGTTAATACATCTTTCTGAAAATGTTTAATTTGAAGAGTTGGATTGAATAAAGTATATTTTCCAAATGGTTGACACAATATCACGTGATTAAAGTGCTATGGAAGATGATGAGAGTTAAGGTAAGGTTTTTTTTTCAGTTTTTATAGCAATACATTTTTTTTTTGTTCAAAGAAATCAAATATCTCATCAGTAAAAACATAGAGTTAAAATTTATTCACATTATGGTGATATCAACCGTTCTTGAATATCTGTCATGAGCATGGCGTTAACTGATCAGGAACTTATTAAATGACTGGGAAATGTCTTTTTCATATTTACCAATGTTCATTATAAATGTTCAAAAACTGTTGAGATCACCATGTATAGAAAATTAAACAACTGTAAACGTACTGAACAATACTCTATTTTATTTAGCTCAAAACTTTTTTTTAAATAAATGCATGGCCCTTAAAATCATGTCTCCTTCCAACTCACCTAAAGGGCACAGTGTTTGTGCACAAAATAATTAAAAAATCATACATGCTATTAAGGACTATAAGGATATACGAAGCTTACGAAGAATGTAGAAAATGTTTAGTAATTAAAAAATAAGATCATGTTCTGTTCCAGATTTTGTTGACGCGTCAATGAAACTAGGAATAAGCGATCCCTGATGGATCTTTACAAAGAACGACTTTTTAATATCTTTTATTTATAAGATGGATTCAAAGGTCTCGATCTGATTCACGAATCGATTTTATCTCTGGTGAGTCCTAGAAATCAAATTGGAAGTAGAAAAAATATAAATTAAAAAAACAAACAATGGTTTAGGAACATTTTAAAACCAATTTTCTAGATGCTCGGCCACAAATTAGTTTAACTTGTTATAGTATATAATTATTTATATAATATATAAATTATAATTAACCACTGGGCTTAACAAAGGTTTGTGTATTGTGTAATTAATAACAATAAATGAATTTACGATATGAACACCATTTAAACTATAATAATAAACAATTAATTGATTGTCCGCAGTTTATTAGATTAAGCAGAATCTGGAAATATACATACATTATATGTGCTAAGCTAAGCCCCTGTTTATATTTTTAGAAAAATAAATGCCAATTTACATTTTAAATGTAGCCAAATATACCTTTTTAAAAATATAGTTAGTTTAATGGATCTTTCTGAGACCAATTCAATTCAATACGCTTGATTTTTATTTTTTACTAAATCAATACAAGACCTCTTGATCTAGTTAGATCTAAAGAATAGATTCAAGACCTATGGATCGAGTATTCTTAAATGAAACCCTCATCTCCTGTGCCAATCACGTAACCTTGCGAGCTTGAATAGACACCCCTTACCACCCCCTGCCCCCTTTTCATCCTACAACTCCCCTCACCTATTCGTGGACCAAACAATCAGTGACGCCTACAAAACTTGGCAGAAAGAGACGAAGGAACCTGTTTCATTTCATTTGCAAGGCTTACAGAAAAGAAAACCTACATTCTATTATATATATATATATATATGAGAGGGAGTATAGAGATTTATTTTACTTCTATATTTTCTTCTCTTGTCGGTTTTTGTGACAGGTCTCATGGCACCCATTGTGTGACGCATGGTGGTGTGTGACAGAGTTACTAGGTCTCCTTTGAAATCAAAGAGATTTTTTTTAATATAAAAAAAATGCCGGATGAGTATTTTAAACAAAATTGCTAGAGCCGTTTACGACCTAGTTTACAACTTTCATAAACCTATCAGTAATAAAATACCCTTAATTTGAGGTCAAAATTTTAAAAATTAGCACCGTAGGCTATACGCATAGGTATTAAACTACTCTAATGTTTTAAGGATGAGGAAGGTTGAATTTAGAGAAGATTTACCCATATTTTTCTGGAAGAAATGTGGCTATAGCAGGGGTGTCAAACTCGGACAGGAGTGAGGGCAGCAATATATCATTAAGGAGGCATTGCGAGTCGCACGTAATATCTTTATTTATTATAATATACATTTTAAATGTTTATACATAATCAAAAAGCTTTTTTTTTCCCTCGACCCTTGTCATTCTTAAAATACACTGATTTCTACAAGAATATTTTCCTTTAATGTGGACGCAAAAGGCAAATTAAATAAATCCCAATTTTTAAATGTCAATTTAAAATAGTAAAAACAATTGGTAAAATAAAAAATAAATAGTTATGATATAGACAGTAGGCCTAGTAATTAACTTATTTCAAAATTCAATTTTTTTCATTTGAAACAAAATGTCAGGATAGTAATTTATCACATCTACTGTTTGTTGTAAATCTGACGTTGTCTCCCACTTACTAAATTATCAAAATCTGGAGAAAAATTTTGACTTGAAACAATCCTCATTGTGATTTGTAAATTTTAATCTGTATAATGATTTCTTAACTTGGATTTATTCACTTTTAAAAGGGAGAAAATCTATTCACAAATATATATACTTCCGAGCATTGATATTATTTTAGCTGCGTTCATTTTGATTGTGGAATATTTATCAGCCAAATACTTCAAGTAAAACAATGGTAGGGCTGGTCTAAATGCACCCACAGGCCGTATCAATCTCACGGGCCGTATGTTTGGCACCCCTGGGATAAATCATTCAGGGAAAACCCACCCTCAGTACACCTGACGTTGATTAGAATCCCGATCTCACTATTCATCGACAATCAAGACGATTACGATAGTAATGACCTCAGACCATTCAACCAACTAGGTGGGTAGATTTTTTTCTTGGTTCTGAAATGAAAGACCATATAGCACTTAAATATAAAAAAGGATCAAAATACATCGAATCGTTCCAGGTGTAATAATAATAATAATATTTCCATCATTCATTTTACAACTATTAAAATCATTATTAATACTATTATTACCTAAGTAATTTTAGAAATTTGTTAAAAATAATCGTGTGAATAAGGTTTCCTTGTCTAACCGAGAAATTAATGGAAAGATTTTAGCGGATCCTTTATAAATTGCAAATGAGTTTGGACTACTTTCATTCCATTTATAATTCAGCCTTACCTGTCTTATCTTGCCCCGTTATTGAAACTAGCACGCCCTTGATAATTTAAAATTATCACATCAACTGTGGATTGTATAGACTTACAAAACGACATAAATGGTATTTTAAAATGGTCTCTTGATAATGGAATATCTATTAATAAATCTAAGACCAAATCTATATATTTCACTAGGAAAACTAATCCTATAATTTTTATTTGTAATTTGGACAGTGATAACATAGTTTTATCCATTTATATAAATGATCTTGGTGTTTTCCTGGACAATCAACTTTACTTCCACTAGCATGTTGATCATATAATATCCCAATCATTGAAGTTACTTGGACTTATTAAATTTATTACCTCGTCATTTAAGAACGTTTACTGTCTTTATATCTGTACTATGCCCTAGTTAGAGCCAAGCTAGAATATGCAACTGTTGCTTGGAATTACATCACCTTAACTGACTCTCTCAGGTTAGAAAACGCTAGCGAAAATTTGTCGCTGCGTGCTTTAATCAATTCTCTAATAACCAGATTTTTTAGGATTATGAAATAATTCGAAACCTCTTAGGACTCCAAACTCTCTACTCGCGTAGACTTTATTGTGACACCCTTTTAGTATTTAATATTTTCAATAGCGTAATTTCTTGTAAATTTGCTCTTGTCCACGTAGGTATTCTTGTCTCTTCTCGCAATCCTAAATTACTTTTTCTCAATAACTCTTACAATAGAGCCCTATAGGCCGTTGTATACTCAGCAATACCTTCAGATTTGTTGAATTCGACTTTTATCACAAAAGAAAAACCAAACTCGGAGAGTTATTTAAGGAACTCCCTTACAACTAATTTACTCTGTAGAGGATTTGGCTCAAATATTTTAATTTACATTTTTCTGTTTTATTATTTGCTTACTGCTACCTCTTTTTAAATACTTATCTTTTGATTACTCTAATGTTTTTAATTTATCATTTTGGTCATTTTTCATTAGTATGTCCTAGTTTTTGTAATTATTCATCAGTATGTATCATTATTTAGCCACTATCAATTATTTAATTGTGTTATTACGTGCTTTCATGGTACTTGTGTACTTTTCAGTGCTGGCCTGTCACGGGCCTTACGACTATTGGCCGACACTATAGTAAAGAAAATTGAAATTGAAATTAGCACATATTACTACCCATTTGGGTAGTACACTTATTATTATTATTCAAATAATTATTTAAGTAAGTCCCTTATAACTATTTCACCCTTCTGAGGCTCTGCCTCAAATATTTAAATTTACTTTATTCTGATTTATTATTATCATTAATATTATTGTTATCCTTTTTAAATACTTACACTTTGACTACTCTTAGTTATTTATTTATTATTTTTATCATTCATCATAAATAATTATGTCAAAGTTGTTAAATCATTAATCAGTATGTCTAATTATTTATCTCTTATTGATTATTTTATTTTGTTATTATACGTGTTTGTATGATACTTTTGTACTTTTCAGTGCTGGTCTGTTATAGGTCTCACGGCTGTTGGCCAGCGCTATAATAAAGGAAATTGAAATTACTATTATTATTACTAAAATCACCGCGTCTTACTACCTGTTCAGTATATACCCGTGTATGATAACTACTCTAATGGGGTAGGGATGAGTAAGGAAACAATTTGCGTATGCGGAAGAGAAGAAAACCATTTAGAAAAAAAAACTGATTTCAATATACACGACCGGGATTAAAACTTTGATATACAAACTTTCAACTTTCATCACCAGGCCAGTCTATTACCAGAATGATGCCCCAGACTATTCGACCACCGAAGCAGGTTGTATTCGTTATAATGTTTAGGTACTTTGTTTAAAGATTACACTATTTATCTCTTCTTCTTCTTCTTCTTCTTCTTCTTCTTAAGACAACAAACCTAAGGTTGGTTTCATGTGAGTTCTATCCAGTTAGAGCTGGGGATGCACTCCGCCCTTCGTGTGGCTAGTTCTGCCTGCACCATCTGGTATAAATCTCATGCATTAAGGGCACTCAGAAAGTTTGGTGGCTCCCGTTGTCTCCCACACTAAATTTCTATGGGCGAGAGCGAAAGAGCCCACCAATTTTGTCGGGAAAGGTATTCCCACATAACTTCCTGGGTTATTTCACTTCACACAATCAACACGGGACCGACAGTTTAACTTGTCCTACGGATCTTTATCGCTCAAGAAGAATCTGTTGACCTTGGCTGGGTTTGAACCCGCTATCATCGGATACCCCCAGACCATCGAGGTCAACACTTGACTCAAAGATAAAGTAAAATCATTATTTCTCTAGTAAAAACAAAGAGTAATATTTTTAACAGCATACTTAAAATATATATTTTATTATTATCATTATTTGTGTATTTAATAGTTTCTTTCAGAAAAAAAAAAACTTGTAGGACAAATCTACAGACGAATTAATTTAACCTCGGACAGATATATATATAGGTACGTGAAGAACTCTATTATACGCGTTCGGGAGCTTTTTCCCGAGATTGGCATCAACCCTTGTTTATGGAAGCGGGAGGGGTGAGTAAGGGATAAAGGGGTGGGGTGAGAAGGTCAGACAGGAAATTGACACATTTCCATCACAGGAAATGAAAGTCACTGAACTGGACAGAAACTACTACATTCATAATCTAAAGCATTTCAAGGTCTTTCTGAACGAGGAATACTTTTCTCCCCCCATCTCCTCCTTTTTACTTTACTTCAACCCCTCGGAGAGAGAAGTATTGGGATCATTAAAAAAAACTAATTCAAGATTTGATAAATGTCGAAGTTCCGTGATACCCTGAAACATAAATAGTGGTTTTCACGATAATTTCTGTCTGTCTGTCTATAGATCTATCTATCCCCTGGACTAAGGACGAAACCATTTTACTGATCGGGTTAAAACTTATGTTGGGTTTTTATAAGGTTTCCTCGCCCCCTTCCCCCACCCCAGTTTTAAAAAAATTAGATATATAACCCTAAAGTAAAGGGTGGTTTACTAAAGGTCAAAATAACAAATCATTGTAAATATGTAGTAATATATTATTTGAAATAAATGTTCGTAAATTTTATATATATATATATTTATAAAGCAAATTGAAATTGATTGATATGCTCTTTAGTGGACAGATATATTCATTTTTTCTCAATGTTTCTTTGACACTGTATCTTATTTAATATATGCTCTTTGATGAAGTGTTTATCTAACTATGTATATTATTTCTGTTAACAAATCTTACGAGTTTTTAGTTAATATCTCTATTTTAAGATAAACAAGAGAGAAAGTCTATGCGGTGCATTGTAACACTTCTTTTATTTCTACTTCCCACACTTAGTTTGAAAACTTGTAAAGTGCCTATCACCGCCCTCACATCATTTTACTTTCCTTCTTTAGTTTTTTAAAAATATACAAAATAAAAGTTTTATTTTACAATTTTAAATAAACAATATATTTGTATAATTTAACCAACAAATATTTGTTTGGTTTTTCCAAATGCATTAAAAGAACACTCCACTAAGTCAAGGACTTGTCTAGTTTATTACTAAGAGTATTATATTGGTTTAAATCTTTAAATTCCAAATGAAAAAATACTTCCTGCTAAGGGGATTAGGTCAGGCGCTTACTAAGTGCTTCAGAAGCGTAACTTGAGGTTGTATTCTAACAACTTTGTAGCTGTAATCCAATAAATTAAAGAGAATAGTTGCCTGCCCGCTTCCCTTCTCCCGTGCTAACGTTACATCACTTTCCCACTCATTCTTTGAATGTTTGACCTCTTCAATTTTTTTCTTTGTCCATGGGGATGGGATATTCCTTGCGGGTAAGCTGGTAGACCTGGGGTGGCACATCCATTAAGAATCCAAACAATCTCCAAGGAGACACCACGCCATTGTCTATTGTTGGAGCAGAAGATGAACACGGCCAATAAAGAGGTTCCCTTTCTCTCTCTCTCTTTCTTTCCACACTTCTTATATCCATACTCCCTCTCTCTCTTTCACGCACACCCACTTACGACTTGGTGGAAACCGATACTTGATACTATTCGCCATACGAGAGAGACACTCTTCGTGCAAGATGGCATCACATCAAAATGTCATTTCTCTTGTACACTTTTGACAATACATTGTTACACTGTTACTTTACATTCAAATTTTAATAGATGGTTGTAGTATGCATGCCCCCACTCTTGTGGTCAAATGGTCTTGATAATAGAATGGTCTGCTGATAAAGGGGAGATCATAGTTCGAATCCCGGTTGGGTTTACTAGGGTTATTTTATTTCCAATTTTTTTTTCCATTCTCCTTCTACGCAAATGTGGGTACAGTTACTCTAAGTTAAACTTTGGTGTTCTTTGACACACTAGCGTAATTATTAGTACCGGCACACAACAATTGGGCCACGGACACCATGTTCCAAAAGCTCACAGCTCATTTGGGCCATGTTCCTCGACCATGAGGATTATCGTCGTAGATTAATGGGACACGTTCATTGACCATGAGGATTATTGTCATAGCTCATTTGGGCCACGTTCCCCGATCATGAGGATTATCGTCGTAGATTAGTTGGGCCATGTTCCTCGACCATGAGGATTATCGTCATAGATTAATGGGCCACGTTCATTGACTATGAAGATTATTGTCATAGCTCATTTGGGCTATGTTCCATCGACCATGATGATTATCGTCGTAGATTAGTTGGGCCACGTTCACCGACCATGAGGATTATCATCATAGCTCATTTGGGCCACGTTCCCCGAACATGAGGATTATCGCCATAGCTAAGTTGGAACACTTTCACTAACCATGAGGATTATCGTCATAGCTTAGTTGAGCCACGTTTACTGATCATGAGGATTATCGTCGTAGATTAGTTGGGCCATGTTCCTCGACCATGAGTATTATCGTCGTAGATTAGTTGGGCCACGTTCACCGATCATGAGGATTATCATCATAGCTCATTTGGGCCACGTTCCCCGACCATGAGGATTATCGTCATAGCTTAGTTGAGCCACGTTCACTGACCATGAGGATTATCGTCATAGCTTAGTTGAGCCACGTTCACTGACCATGAGGATTATTCATTATAGCTAATTTGGTACACATTCATTAACCATGAGGATTATCGCCATAGCTAAGTTGGGATACGATTACTGACCAGGACTATAACGGATAATAGACCTACGGGTAGATATGAATTTGGCCCCACCAATATTTATTGCCTTTTATTAGGCTAGGTTTGCTTAGGTTGGGTTAGGTTGGACTAGCTTGAATTAGCTTAACATTTTATTGTTCATTACTATCCATCACTCACTGTTTTTTTCTGAGCTTGAGAAAACATTTAGAACCATCCTAGCTAGAGCGTCACAACAGCCTTGGATAAGTTGGTACACCAGTACGCCTTGTTTACAATTCCCAAGAAGGTACTCGTGGCCAAACTGTAATACGCCCGTTGGCACATAAGTGTACAACATGGACGGGTAGTAATACTGTAAACTCGGTACAAAAACAATAATAATATAAATGTGTTAATAATGAACGAAATTACCTGAACCAATGGACACACATAACAAGCTCATCTGTTGTGGCGTGCTGGGGGTGGTTTATACTTCCTCGCAACATCCAAGAGAGACAAAATTTGGCTGTCACCTAAAAAATCAAGATTTTGGTGGATATCGAGGTTTCATGACCTCCTGAAACTAAAAATGGTTGTTTTTCAGGCCCTCTCCGTGTATCTGTTTTTCGGCCTAGACCCGAAACCATTTTACTGATGGGCTAAGACTTGGTATCTTGGGTTTCTTAAGGTCCCCCCCCCCTCTCCCCGAGGTATTTTAGAATTAGATATCTAACCCTTGAATTGAGAGTCATTTACCTAAAGGCGCAAAGAAAAAAAAACAATAGCCTATTATCTCAAACACTTTAGCGATTTTGATTAATATTTACATCCAGGCACTGTTTAACATTACAAACAAAATGGCGCATTTTATTTTCCTGGGAAATTCATTTGTATAAGTGGTTCTTAATCTTTTTTGTGCCATGCCCCACCTCGATACTTTAAAATATTTGATGCCCCCTGTTCTTCCGTTGATATAAAAACTAATGACAGTGTTTCAAGGTTATAGTAAAATTTAAAATTTAACAAAAAAAAATTAATAATACCACTTTAAATTTAAAATATTAGGTATAAACACAGTACATTTAAATTAGCCTTTGTAGGCCTTGCAGCCCTAGCTCGTTAGACTCAAGAAGGAAAAAATCAATCAAGTTTGATTATAATTTAATGAAATTCTTGAGCTTGGTAATTACTACAAATGGTTTTGATTTCAGGCATCAATTTAGGTAGCTACCGTTTTATGTATCCTCGTTTTATGATATTCAAGTCGGTTTCTTTAATAAGTTTATTCATGAAATAATAGTAGCAATATACAGTAGCTAGAAGTTTTGGACGTTTGATTTTATCAGCCATTTTGTTATCTATATTCGTCGTTTATGTACTCTATCAATTTAGATTAATTGTTGACAAACAATAGAAGAATTGACGCCATGCCTCATCTGCACATAAACGTTTCTGCCCCTTCTTCTTGCAGCACCTTGAGTAGACTGAGTTTATTGTTATCCTAAAAAATCTTCTTTTGTTTAGTTTGTGATGATCATGCTAAACGATAAAGGAAGGGGGTGTTAAGTAGACTAGTCACCACTTGCCTGTCAATCAGTCAGGCGGCTATATTGATAAACAAAAATGAAAGAACAGCTATGAGTTATGATAAGCTAAAAGAGATTGAGGGTGGTAAGCAAGAACGTTTATAAAATGCTTAATGGACCGTTAGTGTGATCCCGAGTACACTACCGTTACACCTTCTAACCTATGATGACGCAAGCAAACCCCCCACGCTAGTGTCACCAAAGCATCCACTTAGTCAATTTCTTACACACGGCCCTGAAAGCTAGAATTGCTTCTTGCTTGTTATGCAGAAAATGAATGAGGATTGAGAAATAGTGTAATTAGTTCTTCCTCTACGGACCACCTTAATAAACGTTTAATCTCAGCATGCATGGGTCATGAGTGAAGATAGCAAAACATTTGTTTCTTTCCATACCAATTCGATACCGAAGTGTGAGTACTAATATCAGTTAAATAATCGGAAAAAACTAATAGAGTGAAAAAAAATACTAGTATCGAAAGAAAAATATCGATATTAGTAAAGTATCGATACTTTTTTCACATCCCTACCTGCACTTTGGTGATGGAGCAGCAACTTGTATCCCCCCATGTACGCCTGTTAACCGCGGCTCTGGGTGATTGCCGTAGTTATCAGTTCGACTTATCGGCTATCAAATCTAGGCACCCAGCCCACCGTACTCTGTCCTAACTGGACAAGCCCTTCACCAAGATATTTTTTTATAACAGCGTCTTATTACCTGTTTAGGTTGAATCTAGATTAAATGTACACGCATCTTTGTGTCGAGAGAGTGGGAAAACACATAGAGAAATAAATCTCTTCAGTTGACTCGACCGGGATTAGAACCCCTATCTTCCGTGGTCGGTATTCTAGTCTATTGCAAAAGTGACGCCTTTGGCCATGCAGCCACAGCAGCAGTTCCCAAGCTTGGGTGATTTTAGGTTGGGTTATATTGCTATAATCAGCCTATCGTAGGCAATGATAAAAATTAGTTATATTGTATCGCTGGTGAAGACAACTGAACAATAGTAACAGGCCTACTATAACAACAAAACAAATCCAAACATTTCTATAGAAACAATTTTTTATTGTATTTTCACAATTAAATCAACATGAAATATGTGGTACATCCACTTCCTTCATATTTGGATCTCGAAAGTCAAAATTAATCTTTAAACGGTGAGAAGGTATATAAGGTTGAAGATAAATGGATCCTAAGAAATTCCGAGAGAGTGCCCTATCCGTCATCGACTACATGCTCGAGTACTCGAAAACTATAGAATTGAGACCGGTCCTACCGGACGTGAAGCCTCACTACCTGATGAAACTGATGCCTGATGAGGCACCGTCCGAGCCTCATAGTATCAAGACCCTCCTCGAACAGATGGAGAACAACATCATGAAAGGGATGACCAACTGGGGACACCCCCAGTTCCACGGGTACTTCCCCGCCGGTAAAGGTCATCCCAGCGTCCTCGCCGACATCGTATCGGGGATGCTCGGCATTCAAGGCTTCTCGTGGATCGCCAGCCCAGCCTGTACCGAGCTGGAGATCGTGATGTTGGACTGGCTCGGTAAGGCCATCGGTCTCCCGCCCGAGTTCCTGTTCTACTCCGACCACAGTATAGGCGGGGGGGTCATACAGGGCTCGGCCAGTGAGTGCGTCTTGGTCTGCATGATCGCCGCTAGAGCACAGGCCTTGAAACAGCTCAAGGAGGATGGCTCCGAAGGTGACACGTACGACTATATGAGGAAACTCGTGTGCTATACTTCCGAAGAGGCGCACTCGTGCGTCCAAAAGGCCGCGATGATATGCATGGTGACTATACGGATCTTGGCGTCAGACAAGAGAGGTGCGCTCCAAGGCGAGGTTGTCCTAAAGGCCATGGACGAGGACGTGGAGAATGGTCTGGTCCCGTTCTTCATCTCTGCCTGTTTGGGGACCACATGCAGCACCGCTTTCGATAATCTTGATAGTATAGGAGCCCTCTGCAAGGAGCATCCCACTGTCTGGCTCCATGTTGATGCGGCGTATGGCGGTAACGCCTTCATCTGTCCGGAGTTCAGGCATTTGATGAAAGGCATCGAGTACGCCGATTCTTTCAACATGAACCCTAACAAATGGATGAACGTCGCGTCTGACTGCTCCTGCATGTGGGTCAGGGACAGGAACAAGCTTCAGGAGAGTCTAGCTGTCGACCCGGTGTATCTCACACACGACCATCTCGTGGAGGCCGTCGACTACCGCCACTGGTGTATCCCTCTGAGCCGGCGCATGCGCTCTTTGAAGCTCTGGTTCACACTCTCCTTGTGGGGGGTGAATGGCATACAAGGGTACATCAGGAACCACCACAAGATGGCCATGTACCTCGAGTCACTAATCAGGAAAGACCCGAGGTTTGAGGTAGTTTCTGAAGTTTTGTGTGGCTTGGTGTGCTTCAGGATGAAAGGAGATGGCGATCAGCTGACCCAATTCCTTCTCTCTGAGTGTAACTTATCCAGGGAGATCCATTTGACACCTTGCGTCTTTAAAAGTAGGTTCATTATAAGAGTTTCTATAAATTATTTTGACATTAAAGAGTCCGACATCGACAAATCGTGGGGCCTCATCCTGAAACACGCCGACCAGGCTCTGAAACGCCGAGGGGGTCTACACGACATGGATGACAACATGTGTTTCATTCATCGGACAGGGAGAGATGTTGAGATAAATATGTTCAAATTGTATGATGAGACTATTCCAATCATGCTGCCTCCCAGAGAATGATATGCACTCCTCTGGAAATACCACGGTGATGCATGATGACATGTGTGAATTTTAAATTTGTTATTGTGGGACAAAACTATTAAAATTATGATTCATCTCAATCCTTAATTGACGTGTAGTAGCTATACAGTATACAATGAATCGATGCTTTACAATTTACAACATATTTGGTGAAATTATTTTTATTCTAGGATAAACACTTTAGTCTTTCAATGACCTTCTTTTAAATAACATTTCCACTTAAAAATTTGCTAACAAATCAACTCAATTTGTGTAAGGTGTCTTTCAAAATCGTCTAACGTGTCTTACTCTGTAGAGCTGAAACAAACAACGTTAATAATTTTTCTTTAAACTCTTAGGTTATTTGGAATAAAGAGTTTAATTTTATACCTCTGCACTTTTAATTTTTTACTTTCTCTCAACACCTAGGAAAGAAAGTATTGTGATCGTCAAAAAATCTAACTAGAGATCTTGATAATTAATTTCGATGTTTTATGACCCCCTGATACACAAACAAAGTTATTTTTGCAATGCCGTCTGTCTGTCCCTCGGGTTAGGGCCATAACTATTTTACAGATTGGGCTAAAAATTGGTGTCTGGGGTTTTCATAAGATCTCTTCGAGGGGTTTTTGGAATTAAATGTTCAAACCTAAATTTAGGAGTAGTTTACTGAAGGGCAAAAAGAGAAAAAAAAATAAATTTTCTCGAAATCCACTTAAAGGTTTTTGATTAAATTTTGTATCCAGACACAGTGTATTATTATAAATAAGATGGCAACTCTCATTATCTTATGAAAATTACTTTTAGGGTACTTTAAGCAAGGAAATTTTTCTAATTTTCATAATATATTCGCAACTATTTGCGATATGAAATAACTGATCATTGTAGAGTTGTAGTACTATTAAAGATACAAATCTTTTTATTTGAAATTTATTTTTATAAAATCATTAACTTCTGCGCCATAAGCAAATATATATACTTTTTGAGTCAGGTCTTTGAAAATGAATTTGCTTCTTATGCTCTTTGGTGGACAAAGATGTTTATCTTTTCTCAATTTTTCTGTAACAATGTTATTTATATTTATCACCGCGTCTTACTGCCCGTTCGGGTTATACGCTTCAGTACTAATTACGCTAATGGATCAGGAACTGGGAAGGTTGACTTTGGAGGAAGTGAGCCCACATTTACGTGAAGGGAGAGTGGAACCCCATTTAAGAAAAACCACCCCCAGTTCACTCGAGTGAGAGTTGAACCTTAATCTCCCTATCCTCGGCAGTCTAGCTAGCTCAACATGACTAGCGCGTTAGCCAACTACGACGCCGAGGAGGGTGTTGGGACAATGTTCTTAATTCTTAATGTCATATAGTAAGTAAAATATTAGCGTCAGGTTTTCACATATTGAAAGCATCCAGCCGTACCAACAATAATCTAAAAAAAAACAGTTCTTGTGTATAAACAGCCTCAATTACTTATAAATCTTCTGGTACACCCTAAACTCGAAACTAAGCCTTCATTCAACCACAACAAGGCTCTCAACCTTGTAACAAAACAGTTTGAAAAACCTTCCAAATACATCATCCAACAGCCACTTTCTCTGGCAACATCACCACCTTTATCTATACCATCAATGGCTGTCACACATGTGAGTCCAGTAACCTAATTTACCAACAAGAATGCCAACAACGTACTACACAATATGTGGGCCTCACCACTGAAACTCTCCGTAAACGAAGGAATGTACGCCGCCATGACACAAAATTAAGAATCCAGAAAAACCAGTTTCTGCACATGCCTCAAATCATAACCTCAACTTTGAGTTCTACACTTTCAAGGTGTTAAAATCATTCCACAAGACACAATTTAATATGGCTCAGTTAATAAGATGGTATTTGGCACATCAATGGATCACAAAGTCTAGAAAACCACCCAACCTAAATATTCGCTCATTTCAACTCAGAGGCTACACCAGCACCACCTACCATCCATAGAGAAATAGATAAACATTCATAGAATTTCAACTCCGCCAGAGAAGTTTCCATCCATACCAATCAAGTTGGCATCACTGAAGACAACATCCTGAGGAAGATGCTATAATAGCATCGAAATATTGAAGTGTGTGTTAATATGTATTGGTAACTTTACTTTTATTTGTGCTCTACCATTTTTTTAATATTATATCATTTTATTTATTACAATTGTTTTTGCTCATTATACTTTATTTCAGACATATCATAGAATAAGTAATTAATAGTGCATGTTATTTCATTTATGATCTTTGGTGTAATGTTCCTACAGCAATGTATATACCTATTATTTCGTTTCACAAATCATACGAGTTTTTAGTAAATGTCTATTTTAATATGAAAGTGGGAGAAATTCATTGGTGCACCGTTCCATTTATTTAAAATGATAAAATAAACAACTAACGAATTATTTAATTTTGTTTTGCGATGATATATTATTATGATATAAACTGAATGTACTATAATGTACTTTAGTTTCTGATTGTTTTATTTTAAACAAGTATTTAATAAAAATAATAATATTTATTAAAATAACTATAATTAAGGTCCAAAACCTTGGCAAGATCGGTAGCATATCTGCCAAAGGTCCCACTTTCGATTCCCGACATGGCCGAAATTTTTTTCACTGTTGAAATATATGTTTCCCTCGCTCAAAGGGATGAATTAACAGCTGTTCAGAGAGTGCGCGTTAGATAAATTACCTCAAATAATAATAAGATTAATCCAAAACGACTATAAACCAAAATCAGAAAAATTTATATTTTTTAAATTGGGGGGAGGGAAATATAAATTAAAAAAGTGTGAAAAAGAAAATTACTTTGCTATCGATTTCAGAAACAGACAAATGAAAAAAAAAGGCACGCGAATAAAAGGGGTCAAAATACACACTTTTAAATAAGAGCTAGCTTCGCGTTTGTTGTCAAAACCATTAATATTTTGAAGGGACTCAGTCTTGCCTTTCTTCGACACTTTCTTAAGGTCCTACGTCACGTGAATTTTGACCCAGTCACACGAAGGCTGTAATGGAAAGTAAGAAATGTATATAAGAAAAAAATAAAAGTACTTGACTGTTCGTTCCTTTTCAAAGACTTTGTGACTCCTGATATTAATGGTCGTAGAAGGGAATAGGTGTTCTAAAAATACTGATTTCAAGAGTTAAGAAAACAGGAAAAGAAATATGGCCATAGAGATTGTGTTTTTTCAAGAACATAAAATGCTAATGTATCTATCAGTCATGAAAATCAAATTCCAATCATGTCAAAGGTAATGATGCTAATATATTCTTGTTGACTGATAGCATTAATTACACAATCAGATAAGGTGCTGAATGTTTAGACAAAGAGTTAATTATCTGATATAATGTACTATATTTTACAGGCTAAGGAAAAAATTGTGCAGAAGTTTATTATAAAAATACAAGAATTAGTTTTTTAATTTATTTAGGTACTACATGTGAAATTTCTGAACCGACTGATTATATAAGCACAATACTTATTTATTAACTTAAATCTAGAACAGACACAACACCCAGCCCCCTGCCCGTTAATTCATCACTGTGAAAGGAGGAACCCAAGATTAAGAAAAATTGTTCGTCCATGCCAGGAATCAAACTCGGTAACCTTATTTGGGTAGCTAACGACTTAGCTAAGGTGTCGGACTTGTTTGAATGTTTTGTATAAATATGATAAGTTTTTTTAAATCCAAAGAGCAAATAATTTTAACAACACATTTTGTTAATTATTGTTACGTATTACACCAGGGATATTAACGGTTTAATTTAATAAGCAGAGGAAGTTAATTGAGTATAAGTGCACCTGCATTAGTGTGGAAAGAGAATGAAAAAAAGTGGGTCTAAATCACTTGTGGAAAATCATCTGACCTAAACAACCCCTGGTAATCCAGTATATAGTGAGACTGACACTTAAAACCCTGCGACCACCAAGGTAGGATCACTAAACCTAATATAGTGACAGAGTGATTCTTAGTGTCATTTAGGTTCAACTTAGTTTTGGTCAAGCACCATGTCTTACTACCCGTTCGGCTTATACGAACTATGGACTAACTACGATAGTGAGCTTGAGAGGAGGAAGGTAGAATCTAGAGGAATTGTAGCCAAATTTACGTGAAAGAAAAGTGAAAAACTACTTAGAGAAAACCAACCTCTCACTAAGCCCAAACGTGATTTGAACCCCGATATCCCTGTCGTCACCAGTCCAATCTATTTAGAGAGTGACGCCTTAGACTAAGCGGCCATCGAAGAGGGTAGCTTCATTATTAAAAAAAATATATATATAAAGGAAGGAATACATGAGGCTTTTAAGAATAAATGAAACCATATTAGTATGGAGAGAGACTGATAAAGACATGATGAAGCATGCCGTAATAAATCTAGTTTTAACGATAAACTAATCGTAAACTCATCTGGATAAATCTCCAAGACTTGACAAAATGAGTGAATTCGATCAATGTTTATCCCTCACGTGACGCTTATTTGGAGCGTCCAGAACTATCGGTGAGTGATAACGTTCGTGCGGCGTTGGGACGCTGCTAATTAATCTCAGAGCCTGTCACCCCGGTGACAAGGAAGGGGTAAAAGGGAGGATTACCCCCTTCAGTTTTCAAGACGATGCCTTACGTTCGGGGACAAGCGTGAAACAAATTACTGACACATGATTGGGGGAGATTTGACTAAACAAAACATGTTTAAGGATAATATTTAGCACAAAAATTATATTAGGCTTAAAAATAATTTGATTTTAAGAATTTTGGATCACACAAACAAAAGGTTTATTCAACCGACACCATTATTATGATTATATCTTAAATGGCAATCTAAATATTTTTTTGTCTTTGCGTCTTACTGCCCGTTCGGGTTATAAGCATTACGCATATGTACTTAATGTGAATTTTTTTTAGGGTTGATTAAGGTTGAGTTTAAAAGCAGTGTAAACATATTTGTGTGAAGGGACAGTGGAAAACCATTTACAAAGAACCACCCTTAATACACCAACCGACATTCGAACACCGTTCTATCCGTCATCGGCAGACTATCCTATTGCGAGAGTGACGACTTAGACCATTCAACCACCGAAGCGGGTAACAATACTTAAAAAAATCACACCAAGCCTAATACTAAACAATCCACCTTTATGATAGTTATTTACCTATGGAAGTAGTAGTAGTAGTAGTGGTGGTGGTAATGATGATGGGGGTGGGGGTGGTAATGGTGGTAATGGTGGTGGTGGTGGTGGCATATTCCTTAAGTCCCACTCCTTTCTATACCACTTTAATTACAATTAAATAATAATTTGCTAACGCCCGCTTCAGTGGCCGCATGGTATAAGGCGCTACACTCGCAATAGACTAGATTGCTAATTATAGAGAGATCATAGTTTGATCTCGGTCGGGTGTACTGAGGGTTTTTCCTAAATATTTTCTCACTTTCTCCCTCCCTCCACGAAAATGCGGGTACACTTCCCCTAAATTCAACATTCCTCATCGCTAACCCATTAATGAGGCCTACATAAGCGTATAATCCAAATGTATTTTAAGACTTGGTGCTAAAGAAACCTCAACCCAAGCAATCTATTTCTGCCCCCCCCCACGCGACCCACAGTTTAAGAACCACTATTCCACGACATTCCTTGTCTCAAAGACACAAGAAACTGAAAGAAAACGGAACGAGAAGGAGAAGCCGAGGACAAGGACGAAGAGTAGCAGCAAGAGAATCTATCATCAGTCATTTACTGCGCGTGAAATGTAAAGAGGGATCCATTTAAAGGAACGTTATACCTCACGATTCTCATCTGTCACCTGATGGGTCCGAGCTCGCGTCCGCCATCTTGAGTAATGACAAAACAAACACGTTTGTCTCCACATTATTTAGACCACTTTGAATATAAGATTTTACGGGCGTCTTGATGCAGTCCCGGGTTTGCTTCTTTTCCTCTTAATTATTATTTTTTGTGCACCACGTCTTACTAATTATTTTGGATTAAAAAATATGCTTATAATATATAAGAATCACTTGTACTATATTTGCCCTGAACCGTGACGGATCACACCATGACCCAAAATTATTATTATTATTTAGCACCGCGTCTTACTCCCGTTCGGGTTATACGCTTTAAGTACTAATTACGCTAATGGATTAGGGATTGGGAAGGACGAATTAGAGGAAGTGAGCCCGCATTTGCGTGGAGGGAGAGTGGAAAACCATTTAGGAACCCCCACCAATTCACCCGGCAGAGATTCGAACCTCGATCTCCCCGTCCTCGGCAGTCGAGCTCAACATGACTAGCGCGTTAGCCAACTAGGCCACCGAGGTGGGTGATCCAAAATTAAAGTGGAATAATACAAGGTTAAGTTTGCTACCTTACAGAGTAAGCGATGTCTTCACTTCTCTTATCATGAAATGTAGCTGTAATACTTTGACCAATTACACTATGGAGTAGCTTATATGTTAATGCCATAGTGTAATCCGTCAAGGTAAGACTGCTGTATTTCAATGTACATTGAGCGTACACTTAATTTACCCTAAAATCGAATAATCTTATCTTAATTTTATTACACTCTTGAGCATATTTTCATAAGCTACACTATAGTGTGTTTAAATAAGATAAGATGGTTTCTTTTCATGTTAAACAGAAAGTACTTATTAAATTGTGTTTTTAGTAATCCCATCAGTTGATAGTGATAATATTCCGGGCTACTAATATATATTTACTGGCTACATATTCTATGAAGTAAAATAATATTTTAACTACATCTAATTTGCTGTTTTTTTAAGTTGAATTATCTTTAAAGAATTTGAAGAGATTCATAACATAATTGACAAAATTAATAATAATAATCTGAATAATTTTTATCCTACCTGTCACCTGACTAAACTTTGGCCAACCGATATTCGAAACAGGTACTATTTCTCTAGATATGAGCTACTTTTACTCGGACTTCCGCCAACATCCATCGTCCACTTCAGAGGAATGGCCAAATGTTTACCGTAAACGTCCCGTTGAAATGTGTTTGCAATCACCGACCAAGCCATCGTGGCCGACACTTGCCTCCTCTAGCCTCCACCCTTCCCTTAAATGCACCCTTCTCACCATTAAGTGGCGACGGGCGAGGTGTTTCCTGCGGTATTTCCATACTCAAGATGGCCGCGATGAGTGGATAGACGTGTGGTAGGCTCACACTATATATATCTCTCTCTCTCTCTTTCACTAACAACTTGCAGAGCAAATTGAAACATGGGTGTAATTAATGCTAGACATCATGTGTGTGCGTGTGTGCGTGTGTGTGTTGTAATCACTTCAGAGCAAATCACTTCTGCATGTATAGTCGTTTGATAATAAAACTTGAGTTTCCACGGACATAGTTTGTGTACAGACTACTTGGTCATTGTTCGATTGGGTCTCAGCTTTTCCCTCTCAACAGGACCTGAGTTAAATAGTATGTGAAGGCCGCCACATTAAAATAATATTTTTATTTTCATTGTTTTCGTGTTTAATAAAGTTTTTACTTATTATTATTATTATTAGCACCGCGTCTTAATACCCATTCGGGTTATACGCACTACGCTAATGTGTAATGGTAGGGTGATTGTGAGAAGAAATGAAGGACCTACAGTTTAACGTGGAATCCGAACCACGGTGGAGGCCTGGCATTCCCCACATTCACAAGATGTCTTGTCAGAGGTGAAGGAAGGGTTTGGTAATCAGATAAATCTGTGCCGGGACCGAGGATTGAACCCCGGCCGCCAGCACAGAAGTCTGGCACCTTACCCCTAGACCGCCAGGTCACCCTTTTCCTTATTAAATTGACTGTTAAAGAGCTCTATGTAAATATGAGATGTAAGGAAACCCATTTTTGTACAGCTTTTGTAAAAAAAAACCTCTTTATAGTTAAAATAAATAAGTTCTTTACTAGATACGTTTATTTTAATTTTTCTACTCATGGTCTTATCATAAATCTTGAATCTTTGTAAGAAGCATTGCAGAATCTGCCTATAACTTTTTCTCTTCGTTTAAAAAGTTTTTCAACAAATACTTACATGATCATGACAGATATTAAACAACTGTTGAGATTACTATTCGTATTAAAAAATAAACTAAACTTACCTACTGGAGAAATAGATGGTTTATTTTGGTCCAAAACAATATTATTGTTGTTATAAGGACTGCAAGAACACTGACTTTAACTTCATCCCAACTTAAAGATATTATTTAAATAAGGAAATATTGTCATCATATTAACTAGATTTATAGTTCGATATGTAGCCACTAGACTCGCTGCGATGTAGGGGTGTGGCTTACGTCTTAAAAATCACACTCTGAAATATATGTTTGTCACACGTGCGGTGCCATTATTAAAAAAAAAAATCGTAAATAAATAAAATTTTAAGGTTTGAATTAAAAATAATCTCACCAAGATTGCAAATCATAGGGAGCAAAAATATACTTTTTTATTGCAATAGTTAGTTGAGGTCCTGGGGTGTCACCTTCCCTTAAATCCAGGACTTATTATCCCAATAAACTGGATTTCCAATTTTGAGGAGATCATGGTTCAAATCCCAGGTGTATGTACTGAGGTCTGTTTAGGCTCAATGGTTACCCACTTTATCTCAATGAAAATTCGGGTACACTACGTTTATACTCTACGTTCCTGACTCCTACCCACATTAGAGTTATATATATATATATGCTTGAACGAATTTAAAGGTTTAAAAAACTTCGTTTTCATCAAACATAGATGAATTAAATAGCCAAGTTATTATATTTGTTAATAACGGCTATAGCTGCTTCGAAGATGGCTGCTGCGTTAACTGATAGCTCGCTTATTATGTAACTGAAGATTTCAGCACGTCCATCACAGACTTTTCCTTAACATACGAGTGAAGAATGGCCCTGGGCAAGGGACGAGTCCTGGATAGCTTAGTGAAATGAGGAGTTGTGTACTAAGCCAAAGGTCCCGGGTTTGTTTCCCATGTCCAAGCATTTTTAAATTTAAAGAATATGCATTAAATCTGTTGATATATTTTAATACACTCTTTTACAGCAAGATTATGACGATTCTGGATTGCCGAAAACGGAAGGATCAAGGCTCGAGTCTCGGTTTGATGTACTGAGGGTGGTTTCTCACCCTTTCTCTGCGGTGGTATTATATATATATATATTCCACCTCAGTTGACCGAACGGTTCGTAGGCGTCACTCTCGTAATAGACTTGTCTTCTCGTGACGGGAACATCGATGTTAGAATCCTGGTTGGTTGTGCTGAGGGTGATTTTTTTATTCTGGATGGGTTTTCAATCTCCTTCCACACCTATGTGGGTACACTTCATCAAAATACAACCTTTCTAATCCCTCACACATTAGCGTAAATAGTACATATGCTTATGACAGGAACGGGTATTAAGACACTGAGGAGAGTAAGGGGTGGGGGGGGGGGAATAACAGCCATTTTC
>CABEEJ010001886.1:100821-111622 GCA_901482245.1 Timema douglasi
AATCAGATAAATCTATGCCGAGACCGAGGATTGAACTCCGGAGCCCCAGTACAGAAGTCTGACACCTTACCCCTAGACCGCCAGGTCATCCTGAGGGCATGTTAAACACTATACTTGGTGGGATTCTTATAGGAAGAAACCTTTTAAAAATACAGTAAATTTTTTCTTAAATATGGCATATTTGTCCGTGAGAGATGCAGTATTTATTCCAGTCACCGTGTACTGTATATAGTCTATTGGCCGCTCAGTAGGATCAGAACTTTGCCCAGGGTATACCTTGGAGGTTGTCTACACGTCACTACCCGTAATGAGATGACGTGATGATGGTGATTATGAAGTTGAGGAGTCAGTGGAAATTTAAACCTAATTTAAGCCTAATTAATCATACTATGGTGACCATTGTAACAATTCACCTTTCAGGAAAAAAAAATCTTATGGTACCACCGGGAATAGAACCCGGGATCTCTTGATTAGTAACTATGAGAGCTGGCCACTAGACCCAGAGGCTTGTAACTATTAACATTGATAGAATTTTACAAATATTATTTTTATTTTATAGGTATTAATAATGTATATAGAAAATTACATCTTTAGATTATATGTTATAACGTATGAACACTTGAAAGTAGATCTAGTAACTTTTCTATCTGTCAGATAAGGTTCTTCCTAATAAAATTGAACTCTAATAAAATAGCACTTTTACAAAAAGTTTCAATTTACAAAAGCTAAGCTACTAATTAAATTCAAATTATTAAGACAAAAAATACAGTATTTATATTAGGCTATTTTAGAAGATAATAATATAAAGCTATGTCTTGTTATACACGAGTCTTACAACCACTCACACGAACGAAACCGACGCAATATATTCCAGTATAGCTCCCGTTTATTTAAATTTTAAAAAAAAAGTCTTTCTCTCGTTTTGTCTATCTTATCATTATCTGTCTATGTCTCTCAAACACAGACTTAAGCCATACTTCCCACCTCCCCCCTTCATTATGACACTACCAAGTTTTGTAAATCACACATGTATATCCCTACACACACACACACACACACACACACACACTCTGAAAGATGGGGGAGTTGTGGGAATCTAATCGAGAACACATGCGGTTCGTTTTAAAAGGGTGAGTTTTTGAAAGGGAGGTTTTTAGGAAAATAGGGGAAGGGGATGGGGGAGAAAATACTATAAAAGGTTGAGGACCTAAAATATGTTAGTAATATTCCCGTACCATCTTGGAGACATGCACGGGAGCGATTGACAATCTTGGGGCAAAAACAACCAATATTTTTTTTTATTAAATGTAAAAAAAAAAGTTAACAACAAACTATAATTTATTTTGCAATATTTTTTTATATTTCATTTTTTTCACTATTCATATAAAAATAAATTCTTGAATATATATATAGATATATTTCATAAACTATGTATTGTTCAATATCTTACAAATTGATAATTTAACCATAAACTTGAGTTTGTATGTTTTTCCACTCAGTTCTCTCAATTGACTGTTGCACGCTAGTCTATAGGTAGATTTATCATCACTGTCATCAAACAAAAATAAACAAAGAGAGAAGAAGAAAATAATGTGTGTCATACAGGTTTTATTTTAACAAAAAAAAAGAGGTGACCCTGTTTGACAAAAATGATAAAAGGGTGAGGGTACTCTTTTTTTATTTTGTTTACATACTGCTTACACAGAATTCAAAATAAGAATAGTAGTACTTTGATTTAAGAATATATGGAAAAGTTTGAAGAAAGGTTATTCAGTTTGAAAATTTCAAATAGAATCTTCTAAAGAGGTTATTTTAGTTTGGTGATGAAAGTAACGGTTAAACAGCCGATTTAACAATGTCAAGGACAAAGAGAATGCTAAAAAGATATACAATCTGTTTTCTTTAATGATTATTTTTAAGAATGCTATTAATTTTGTGTCATTTTTTTAAATTATTAGTTACTTAAGCATTATATCAATATATTGGTTAAAATTCAATAAAGCATATTCAAACAAATAGTATGACACAGTATTATACTCGTATAGATGGTCAAATAGTCTTATTTAACTGGGGAGAAAAAATGTTAAAAATTTAACATCAGTAAACTAGTCTTAGATTTAGAACTAGAATCAAAATCAGAATTTGGGCCTTGATTAATAGAATATCTGGAAAATCAGGTGGTGGACATACAGGGGGGGACAAATGAAGAAGTCCTAAAAAGAATGGTTAAGAAGAGAACTATTTTGGATGTGATTCTTCGGTAGAAAGCAAACTGGATCGGACACATCCTTAGGAGGAACTGTCTTCTGCACGACGTCATGGAAGGCAAGGTTGAGGGAAAGAGGAGCTTAGGAAGGAGGATTCAAATATTGGATGACTTGAAGGAAAGAAGAAAATGCTGGGAGCTTAAGGAGAAGGCAGAGGACAGGGTGCGTTGGTGGTATATGTTTACAGACAAAATGAATGGACCTGTCATAGGACAGTACAACTAATACTAATAAAATGACTATATAACATTTAAATATCAAGTTTGAACGAAATATATCGAATACAACATAGTTAATTCCCAATTATGTTTAGTTTAGATATCACATAAAACGTCATCATGCATCATAAATTCATAATAATTTCGAGGTCTAAATTGTTAAGGTTAAAATTATTTATCTGTATGATAAAATGAAATTGGAGTGAAATAAACTAGATATATTTTATAATTTATGTTCCGATATTATTTATCAATAGATCTACCACTAGGCTATTAGATCTTAAATTATTCATAAATTCAATAGCAATATTTGATTTTAAAAATTAAATGGACTTTTATTAATATTGTTCTGGGTTAAAAATTGGACACTCATTCTTTTTATTATTAACTTTAAATCCAAGCTTATTACCGGATTAATTTAAAGGGAAAGGATGAGGAAGATAGGGGAGGAAAGGAGAAACTCCACTTAGGAAATACCACTTCATGACACCTAGCCTGGTTTCGAACCCTTAACTCCCCGTTACCGGCGGACAGGAAGAAGGATTCTCAGCATTTGGAGAAGTCGCTGCCCCGCCGTCTTCTGAGAACTTACCCATTCCTATTCCTTCCACTTCCCCTTTATCCTTATACCCCTCTATCCATATTTTACCATATTCCCTCTTTTCCTTATTTCCTTCTATGCTGTCTACCTACCATACCTATTTCCCTCTCTGCCCTTTTCCCTTATCTATCATAACCCTCTATCCTTATATGCCTCTTATTTCATTTTCCTGGTTTCCAGTCTGCCTCTTCTCCTCTTTTACTTTCTTATTCTTAACCTTTCACCTATCGTTCTCTTCCCCTCATTATCTATCTCACTCTTCCCCTTTCACCCTTTGTTCCTTTACCCACTATCTCTCCTCTCACTCTTTCTCTATATTCCTAACTACATATTTATTTCTTACCCTTTTTTCTTCTCCTCCTTCTCTCTCCTTCTTATATCACCCAGCTACCATCACTCACTGTTCTCATCTCATCCTATTTCCCTCCATATCCCATTTCCCTTGTCTAATCCTTTTATTATTTAATCCTATTTCCCCTCTTCCCTCTATTCTCCAATCCCCCTCTATAGTCCTCTTTTCATTTAATCCTATCTCTCTTCCTCAATCTCCCAGTTCCTCTCTCTCAGTATCCCCGTCCTCATCCTTCCCCTCAGATCGTACCCCGCAGAGGATGAAATGTTTAGTTTTTCCAGTCCGGCTTGTTTTGGCAGCCTGTGAATGCGTGCGTGGAGTGAACACCCCATTGTCCCATTGGGGAGTGTTATGGCCGTCACATAATATATGAATGATGATCCCCCCCTTCCTTTCCTAGAATATGCTCCAGGGGGTCGCAGCATCCGATGAAAACCGTGCTAGAGCTTTAAATTCTTCTCTACTACGTCACAAATATTCTTCTCGTAATTAGTTTTTTTATTCAAATTAGTTACATATATTACCCGCTTCAGCAGATGAATAATCTAAGGCGTAACTCTCGTGTTGGACTGGCCTGCTGATACTGGGGAGATCAGGGTTCGAATCCTGGTCGAGTCATCTGAGGGTGTTTTTTCCTAAATGGTTTGCCACTTTCCTCCCACGCAAATTTGAGTAGATTACCTCTAAGATGCTTCCTTCCTCAAACCATATGAGCGTTACTTTATGCCTGCCTGCCCAACAGTACTTGTTTTAATTAATACAAATTGCTTATTTAATCATTATATCAGGCCTGTTAAAAAAAACTTGGCCGAAATTTCGCATTGAAAATATAAATATAAGATTTGATCACCAAATAAAATACAATTTTTTGGTAGACGTAATTTATTATTTATAATCAGAAAAAATTATATAAATAACATTAAACAGGGAGAAAAATATATGAATAAGTGATTCTCCAGTAAAACTTTACCTAATTATATGAATGGAATCTTTTTTATATCATATTTTATCATCATATATTTAATGTCAGGTGTAAATTTATTAGTCTAGTTTCTTAAATATTCTTATGAATATACATCGGTTTGTTGAATGTAAATGGGATATTCTTTTATAAGAACATATTTTTTAATTCTGGTATTTTTAGCACTATAATCTCTTTTCATAGATTGCTTGTGGGCACTTTTAAAATACGCGATTGCCCATAATTCTCCCAGGTATGAGCTATACGAATGCGACTAAGGTTTTGTTTTGCTAAAGTGGATCCCATTCTACCGAATATTTTGTATGCTATGTTAACAACGCCACCCACCTAAATACTAGGTTGATACACTCAACACGTCAGAGTTGTGTAACCAAAAGGAATCTAATCAGTTTTTACCATTTTAACCTCTTACATATTTTCTATTTTATTTTTCATCTTTCTATATTAATTAAACTAAATATAAAGATATAACCTTCAAAAGTCTTGGGCCCCCACCTGAATTACACAGTGATCCCAAATGGGGTCGCGAGCATTATGTTGGAAATCACTTTACAAGAGTTTGAGGGAAAAAGGGTTTTATCAACTAGCTTATGACATCTTAGCAGATACATGTTTGAATACTATAGGGTTACAATTTGAATAATTTGTGTGTATATAATTCTAACCTGAAGGTTAGTTTAATGTGATTTTTATCTACCCACATCTAGGCATGCACTCAACCCTTCAGCTGGTTACTGTTGTCTGCACCATCTGGTAAAAATCTCATAAACTAGGATAATTCATAAAATATGTTTGTTCTCCGTTGCCTTACATGCTAAAGTTTTATGAGCGAGCGCAAAAGGGCTTATAAATTTGGCTGGGAAAGGTATTTTCACATAACACCCAGAGATGTTTTACATCCCACAATCCACATGGGACCGACGGATTAGTTTTCCCTCTGAAGGAAGTTGTGCAACGGATTCTTATAGCGCAATAAAAATGCTTTGACCCCGGCTGGGTTTGAATCCACGAGCATTGGGTTCTGAGTTGAGCACGTTAAGCCACTGTATATTAAGACCAGAAAAATATAATAAGGACCAGAAAGAGGAATATGTATTTTTATTAGCTAGACATACAACTGGAGAAAGTATTTAAATACATTCACTATTATAAAGAGATCATATCATTTAATAAACTAGTATACTTCAATCAGATCTATTACCCAAGAATTGAAAAGAACCTTAATTTCAAACATTCAAAATTTTTTTGTAACAAATTCATATTTATTTAATTTATTTCATTAATTGATCAGAGATGGTACAAGATTTGAAATGAGAATAACAATATAATCTTTATCTATCCAAATTACTCTTAGGCTTTCTGATGATGTTTGTTTGAACAATTGATTTTTACCCACTATATAGTCATAACAACGAGATGTAGCGATCACAACGGTAGATCAAAAGTGTGGGAATCTATTATATTATAGCATATTATACTACCATAAAGTCACATGACTGCCTCACTCACTTACATTGTTTACCCATTTCCAGATGAGCTAGAAACTTAAAATTTGGCAAACTTCTAGCTTCTTGCCTGTAACCGACGGTAAAATTCCAAAAAGTTAAAAAATAATTTTTTTTAACCCCCCCCAAAAACTTAAAATGGCAGAGCAACTTAAAGTCGGTGCGGATCTTTCTTGGGAGGTCTCTTGTGGCTAAACGGTAAGACCTTTCAAAATAACTGCTCCGGAATTACATTAGTTTACATCCACTTGCAAAGAAAACTCATCGGGGTTTTGGGGGTGGAACCCTCACGAGCAAAGATAGTGTAAATTTAAAGCTTTAAGGCCTGACCAAATTTTACATGCTGTGTAGCAAGGACTGTCATGGGGGTGACTGACTACATCTAAGTGATCCTGCCCGAAGCGGACGCCTAAGTTAATGTACAAACATCTTAAAATGTTTGAAAAATATTATTCCTGCCACATTTACCTTCAGACAAGGTGTCATTTTCAAATTAATACTACGGATTGAAAAACCTAAATTGTTAGTTCCCTGTGACGTGAGTGATGTTGAAAAACTGTAATTCCTATTTATATTAATAGATTTAAAAACATAGTGGTAATAATTTGATGCAAAGTTAAAATAAAATTTAGTTATGATAATTCATATTTATTTTAATTTGAACTACAGGAACAATGTCTCATTTCTCACCCGACAAGTTTACCTGCCTTACACATACAAAAAAAAATGGCATTAATTTGATAGGAATGAAGAAGGTATAAATTAAAATAAATATACTCTAATCAGCATGGGGGAGGGAATAAGAGATGAGGTATTTAGGGAAATAACCCTCAGTATATCCAACTAATATTCAAACCCGGTACACCTCATCACCGGCAAACTAGAATAAACAAGCTTAATATTTAGACCATTTGCTCATCGTCGCGGGTCTTAAATCGCCCAAATTCCATGGCTTCAAGCTAAACAAACCGAGTGGTCACCGTCTGTTAGCGAATATATTGCCAACTTTTTCGTATATAGGATGTAATGTGGTAGCACAACGAAACCCTCAGACCGTTTATCTTAGTTTTATTGACCAAAGTCAATACTTTTTCATTCAAGTAGCTCCTCATTTGTCCTCACGAGGCCGAGTTGACCCCTTTCCAGACCTACTGCTGCACAGAAAATCAGGAAGCGGTGGAGATCGAACCCGGGATTTTGTATCTGTAGCCAGGAACGCTAACTACTAGACCACATAGACAGTCTTACATTATTCAAAGCTGCGAATAAGTTTTAGATACATTAAAAAAAACTGTATCTCTTGCACAATAAGAGATTTCTCAAGAGACGGGCAGATGCTAGTCATATTTTCATAGGAAGAACCGTATCTGACATTTACAAAAGTTATTAGATCTACTATCATGTATTCATATGTCAAGTCATGTGATTTGTGGCTGTAACTTTTGATAGATATTATCCATTCCTAAAGTAATAATAATAATAATTAATGGCGTGTTTGGGCTACATAACTCGTAGACTATTAGTGTAAAGCTTGTCCAGTACTAATGTACTAAGGGACGCCCTAATGTACTAATCGTACATCCTTTCCACGAAGGCTCTTTCTATGCCTCGATGAGATGATGGGTGACAGTGAATATGACGGGTTGAAACCAATACATGTCAATTTAATCCTAATTAACTAAACCCTGGTGAACATGGGATTATAATTATTCTCTTTTCGGTACCAGTCGGGAATCGAAGCTGGAACCTATAGGTCAGCAGACACTACACCACGAGTACGGTTACCAATACTTATAAGATAGCACTAGTAATAAAATGGGTAAATGTTATCAATGTTGACTACAAAAAGAAAAGTTGGTATTGTCTAAAACGTTTAATCTCTACCAGAATCCTGCTTTAGTTATAGTGGTGTGTGTCACTTATGCCATTGTTACCCACAATTAGAGGGGGGTTAGGAGGGGTATCACAGTTGTACCGTGACGTCGTAAATCAGGAGGTACACTGAGTGTGTCTGACATATAATGGCCGCCCCCGTTCAGAGTCCGTGTAGTGTAGTTCAGTTCAACCATGGGGACCCATTACACATCCTCCAAACAAACAAACAAACATACATACATACATACATACATAGATAAGCACATGCAAGAACGCGCGCGTGCAAACGGACAAGACACGCTGCGCACAATGCTGTTGGCACTCGTGGATACTCCGATACAATAAAGTATAGATACTTACTTGGCTAACATATTTAATTACAGTTTACAAAACCGCAAGATGTGGGAAATATGTTACGGTCGGGTTGGCTGTCTTTTCAGGACCTTACACAGTTAATTACAAAATGTCAGGATTATCTTTCAGAGAATAAACATCTGACTACTGAATAGTCAGATGTATTTTAAAGGATGAAGCAATTTACTAAGTTCACGTCAGATGTATTTTAAAGGAGGGGAACATTTGACTAAGTTTATATCAGATATATTTTAAAGTAGGCACACTGTTGACTTGATTCAAGTCTGACCTACTTTTAAAGAGGCACACAATTGACTAACACTGCTTTAGTTATTTTATATCCTCTCACTATCTCAACATATACCCTCCCTTACCAATTTATAGATGGATAATAATATTATGATAATCGACCACTTTCCTTGTGCCTTCGCGAAAATCCAGGGGAATCTGGTTCCAGTCCAAACGTTTCCTGATATGTTAAGTTCGTTTGTAAGTAATGTTTCGATATAACCCTGACTCCATAAATTACAAACTGCATCGGTGAACTTGAGGGCTAAACGTTAATCTTGTTAAGTCTTCGGGTTAAAGAGAGGTTAGTGCTCGAGTCCTGGCGAGGTGTATTGGTGTTTTTTACCTATGTTTTACTGCTCACCCTTTAAGAAAATTCGGGAGCATTCCTTCAAAACAGCTCCTTTCTCATCCATAGCTCATCAGTGTAGTTAAATGTGGGTAACCCGGATGGTTAGCAACACGTGAGTATAAATACATATATATATATAAGTATTATTATTAATTTCCTCAATTTGACCCGCTTACGTGGCTGCGTGGTCTAACGCACTACTTTCGTGTTAGACTAGACTGCCGAAGACTGCAAATTGGGGTTCGATCCCAGTCGGTTGCACTGAGGGTGGTTTTTCCTCAGTTGTTATCCACTCTTCCTTCACAACAATGTGGGTGCACTTCCTCTCAATTCAACCTTCCTAGTCCTTAACCCATTAGTTTAGTTAGTACAGAGGCGTATAATCCAAAAGGTTAGTAAGACACGCTGCTAAAAAAAATTCCTCAACTCCCAATGTGGAACATAAGGCAGCAACAAAGCTCCGCTACTCCGTCTATTCCTTGTTGTAGATTCTGGAGGTGGGTTAATTCTAGGTGGTGCGGGTTATCAGCCCACACTTTCCATGAATTTCTACGAGCAAGCGCGAAAGAGCCTACAGATTTTTATGGGAGAGGTATTTTCACATACCTTCCAGGGTCCTTTTACATACGAAAATTTACTTGAAACCGACGGCTTTAATTCCCCTCCGAAGGAAGTTGTGCTACGTATCTTTATTGCTCAAGAAAAATTCGCCGGCCCCTGCTAAGTTTGAACACACGCTCATCGGGTCCTGAGGCGAGCACTTTACCCCCCTAAGACCACCTAGCTCACCATATTTATGTAAATTGTGCAACTCAAATAAACTAATAGTGCTTACAGCAATGTTAATACGTTTCACATAAATATTTTGTATTTAAACTCAACCTATTCATACACCGAATATTGATGTTTGGACAGGTTGCCTCGAATCATTTGTTTCTGTCGCATGTATTCTTAGTAGAGGTGTCAGTTTTATTGGAACAGAGAGTACACGTTGCACCGCATGAAACTGAGCGGTTGTGTTGAGTGCACTTTGATAAAGCATTGTGACTCAAACTGCGTAGTGCGTACCAGTCTAGGTAGAAAGTTGCAGGAATAATATTATAGCACTTTTTTAAGTTGTGAAAAAAAGGTTTAATAACTGACAATATTAATGGTTTCAGGGGTAAGGGTGGGAAAGTCACATTACATCCATTTTTCCAGGACAACTTTAATATCTCAAACCTCAAAGGACCTCAGTAAAGATTTTTTTTATTAATTTAAATATATCAGGGACCTCTTTAAACCATAATCTAAAGGGTATAAAAGAATCTGTGATGTATATAAGTGTTTTTTTTTTATCCTAGCGACCTCTCCACTCAAAGTTAAATGTAACTAATAATTATGCTGAAATCAGTGATAATGACCTTAAATTCGTGTGTTTCTTGTTTTTGTTTTAAAAAAGCGTTTGACTAGGTCCTAAATTCATGTTATGTTGTACATTAATAGTCTACTTAAATATTTCAAAATAAATAATTAAAATAAATGTATATAAGTACTTTTTTCGTGGCATAGCTTATAATCCTTATTGATAGAACACAAATTAAACATAGCTTATGTCAAATTATCATAAAAGAAAATTCAATTAAATGTTCGCTCAACATTATAGAAGGTTTTTGTAGCACAATGTCTTACTACTCGTAACATAAATATCAAAATAAATATTAAAATACATTTGAGACTATTTTGAAAAATATTTTAGGCCTTTATAATATTATAAAATTATTGCTGTGGTATTGGAAAAAAGCTAAATGCCCCCTTACAATTATTCACCACCCCACCGAAAACCAAAAGGTTCCCCCGGGGGTGTGGTAGGAATCAGGTGGGGACACAATAATTTACGGTACAGTACATTACAGTGGATATGTAAGATTTATCTTCTTGAATTGAAAATCTATCTTAGAGTGTTAAAAATTAGTTTTTACAAATAGCAATTTTAATCTTCAAATCTAAAAAAAAAAAAAAAAAAAA
>CABEEJ010001886.1:111904-131658 GCA_901482245.1 Timema douglasi
AAAAAAAAAAAAAAAATGAGACAGTGCATCGCACAGACTTTCTCTCGCTTTAAACTGAAAATAGACACATTTATTAAGACTAATATAATTTGTGAAACTATATAATATACGCTGCTATAGAAACACTTCTCAAAAGAGAATAAATGTAATAATATAGACTGTTACATAAACAATGAGCAAAGAAGAAAATCTATACCCTCCGAAGAGCATTACAATCAATTATTTAATTTGGCTTATATCTCAAAAACTATTGATTGATAGATAGTACTTCAAACAAAAGAGTGGTATATTGAATATCTTTACAATGATACATTATTTCGTATTTCAAATAGTTACGAAGATATGATCAAAATTAGAAATTTCTACGTATGTATATTATGAATGATTACAAGGTATATTAGAATGAGCAGAATAATTAATCAGGATTATAGTTAATTATAACATTTGGATTGCATACAAAAAGTATTGAATTTATCAATTTATATTAAAATATGAAGTGATAAATCACAATTAGTTTCGACCTAACTCAAAGTCATTTCAATGCAAAAGTTTAAAATCACCATTCTGTTTGTAATTATAAATCGTCTTTAGTTACAATATCTAATCAAACTCGTTAAAACGGATTTTGCAAAAAAACAACTAAACTCTTCTGTCTTTCAGTAAACTTCCTTTAATTTTATAGTTATATATCTAAATCCAAAAACCCCTTTGGGAAGATCTTATGAAAACCCTAGATATCTGGTTCTAGCCCGATTGGAAAATTGGTTTCGGCTTTAGATAGACAGACGGCGTCGCAAAAAAACACTTTTAGTTTCAGGGAGTCATGTACCATCGAAATTTATCAAAATCTCAAACAAAGTTCGATTTTTTTTTTGATGATCACGATATATTTCTCTCTTCGAGGAGTCGAGAGAAAGTAAAAATTAAACACTAAAATATTTGATTGACTTAATTGGCAGCCCCCTGTTGTTCAGTCCAAGAAATAAAGGCAAACTGCAATACGGTACCGTATAGCATGTTGCATATACAATCTACCTCGCGGCGTTTCTCTGAAGCCTGACCAAGTTTGTGAAAACACTTTGCGGCGGTATTTGTACACAGCCTTTCACACACAATTGTTGAGCTGGGCATATAAGTTCCTTTTTATGATCTCGTTTTATTTTTCTATGTTCGTATTGTATATTAGTTGATGTAATCGTCGAAACGAGGGGGAAAACGTTTTAGTTTATTGATTGTATGTGGAAGGAAACTTTAAATTTTAAAATTCTGGCTATTACGTTCACATGTTCGTGCTCAAAGGATACTTAATTTTAAAATTAAATACTTTTGCTTGAGGTAGATATTGCACTATTCTCATGAGAACCAAACAAACTCTTCATTTTTTAATATATAATTGCTTGTACATTGCTTATTGTTAGATCAATACCATTAGTCTCTTCTTCATGTTTCAGTACTCTATGCTATCTCTTTGGATAGTGTTCTTTTATCTAGGTTCTCTATGCCTCGAAATTAGTTAGTTATTGTTTTGTTTGTGATTTGATTTCCTTTTGTTGAGGCTTAGACTGTTTTTTGATCTTTTCTTATATTTCTTGACTCCTTCTACCTTCATTAACCTTTCCTCACTCTTGGAGGCAACAAGAACACACATGGACCCCTTTAGGTCTATTGTTTTCCCGCCAAGTGTCGCTGGCGTGGTTTTTAGTTCTACCGATTTAGTGAGACTTGATAGACCCATATGTGATGGGTATATGTTTCGTGAACTTTCACCTGGAAGCGGTCCAATCTCAATTATTCGTGTGCGTGTGTTAATGAAGAGGACCGCTCCAAGACAATATCAATCAGACCACATAAAGTGGAGGTGATGTGCCTCTACCCATTCCCATTCCACCATACAGTTCATTTGTCCATGTTCGTAACACTGGTCCTCCAGAGGTTTTTAGTTTTCAGTTCTTGTGATTTACGCTACATAATTTTGCTCCATCCAGGCCAAGGATACTTTTTCAGTGTTTCTTGCTGTTTTTGTGTGTTAGGGTGAATAGATCAACTTATTTGTTTTGTTTGGTTATTTCTTATAACCTTTGTTCACGTCATATTTCGGCCATGCTGGGTCAGTTGTATTAGTGACGTCATCACCTCGATATCTCGTTCGAGTTACCGATCATTCTCTGCCATATCGATTGTGCATCGTATCTAATAGTGACCGAGTGTCGTCAGTTCGATATTTTTCGAGAGTCGAGATGTAATCTTTATTATTATTAGCACCGCGTCTTACTACCCGTTCGGGTTATACGCACTTACGCTAATGTGTAATGGTAGGGTGATTGTGAAATGAAATGGAGGACCTACAGTTTAACGTGGAATCCGAACCACGGTGGAGGCCTGGCATTCCACACATTAACAAGATGTCTTGTCAGAGGTGAAGGAGGGGTTTGGTAATCAGATGAATCTGTGTCGGGGAGATGTAATCGATGGCCGTGTTTTGACTGTTTGTTTATGTTTGTAGCTAGTCTTGTTTGCTTACGTTTTTATGTTTAGTTCCCGTTTGTTACATTCAATTTGTGTTAATTTGCTATCATCATATCTTATGCACAGCTCGAAGCTATATTTAAGGTGATAACTGGCTGGGTTAACAGACTTTACAAGCTGTCAGAACAAGTTAAAAATGACATTACCAAAGTAGAGCTATTTAAAGCACATTGTTTGGACTTGGAACATTTAAGGAGAGATTTGGAAGAAACTCACGTTGAGTTAGGAGTCGCGGCAAGCAAATCTAAGAGGGACTTTGATGTTGAAGCACATGACAAGCTGATTGAAGATTTTGACATTACCTACTACCAGGTTAAGGAGATTTATTCACGGATTACTAAGCCTTCATCCAAGTCGGGAAACGAGAATGAATCTCCAGTAAAGGCACTGTCGGCAAAATTGCCTAAGTTGCAACTGCCCGCATTTAGTGGTATAAACACTGACTGGACCACATTTCATGACTTGTACGTCTCTCTCGTTAATACTAACAAAACCCTTAACACCAGTGGAAAGGTTTCAATATCTTTTGACGACATTATTTGGTGAGACGCTAAGTTTATTAAAATCGTTACCGGTGTCAGAGGAGAACTACCCGTTAGCCTGGGAGACTCTTACAGAACGTTACCAAGATGTGAGGACAATAGCTACTACACATTTAGAGAAGATAATGCGTTTCCCGGGTCTAACCTCAAGGTCGCCACAGAACTTAAGGGCGTTAGTGGACACCTTCAAGGAGAACTTGGGTGCAATAAATGTGTTAAAGTTTCCAGTTTGTGAGTGGAATTTTATCTTATTTAACTTGACACTGAACAAGTTAGATAGAAAGACACGACTGGTGTTTGAGCTTGCGCACACGACTACCAAATTGCCATGTTTTGATCAACTTTTGGAATTGTTTGAAAATCAATGCAAAGCACTGTCATCTGCAAATCAAGGTCTAACACTGTCTACTAGCGCGAGTACTAGACATATAGCAACCAACAGGAGGATGGAAGGATCACTGAAGTAAACTGTTGGAGTGAGACGATCATTTTATGTTAACTCAAATAAAGGTCACTGCACTGTGTGCCAAGCTAGCCACAGTATTCATAAGTGCCCCGTGTTAACGAGCAAGACACCAATACAACGCCGGGATTGGGTAAAGTCAAATAATTAGTGTTTTAATGGTTTAAAGGAGTCGCACCAAGTAAGGGAGTGCTCCTCAAGGTTCAAGTGTCCGCACTGCAATCAAAATAATCACACATTGTTGCACATAAAATCAGGTATTCAAAGGACCACTAACACTTGCGGTCAAGGATCGTCTAGCTCAAACCAACGTTTTACCAGCTCTCACATTGAGAACACCCAGAGAGACAGTAGGTATATGCAAGGGGATACTACCCATCAGGCTCATTCACCAGGCCATGAAGGTACTGTTACACGGAGTGAACACATCAACTCACTTACCACCAGTTCTGTGAGCCTTACTACAGTCTTGTTGGGAACCACTGTAGTGCAAGTTAAGGATGGGCATGGTGCTTATCAAAAGGTTAGAGTTTTGATAGATTGTGCGTCATAATCATCATTTATTACTGAAGACTGTGCTCACCGGCTGTGTCTACCACGTCTCAAGTTGAAAATTCCTATTAGAGGGATCTCTCAGTCAACTGTGAAAACCAACAAGGGGGTTGTGATATGTGAGGTGAAACCGTGTGGTGTTTATGGACCTCAGTTGGTCACCGAGGCCATCATTCTAAGTAAAATCACATCAGGAATGCCATCAACCATGCTTTATAAAGATATGGTTCAGGAGTTTGCTAATCTTCAGTTGGCTGACCCTCATTTTCATGTACCAGGGTCGATTGATATTCTCTTGGGTGCAGATGTATATCCTGAGATCTTTGATGGTGGGCGGTATTCAACTTCATCTAATTGTCCCTCGGGATTGCATAGCATCTTAGGCTGGATCATGATTGGGCGAGTAGGACCTCAACCACTTATTACTTCTAGTGTCTCGTCGTTTTTTGTTGCTACTGAACCATCACTTGACAGTGTTTTGCGACGCTTTTGTGAGGTAAAAGAATTACCCATGACTAACCACATTGACCCTGATGAAGCTATATGTGAGGCACACAATGTGACAACACACACTCGTGACAATGAGGATAGATACAATGTTCGGCTACCTTTCAAGGGTGCCCAACCAGAGTTGGGAGAGTCACGTCAACAATCAGTCAAGAGACTCCCTCGGCTGGAACGCCGCTTAGTTCGTTACCCACAAGTGAAGGAATAGTATGTGACCTTTATAAGGGAATATGAAGAACTTGCTCACATGCAGCGCATTGAACCATCAATGATCCAGGACATTAAATACTATATCCCACATCATTGCGTATCCCAGGAATCTAGTTCAACCACCAAACTGAGAGTGGTATTTGACGCTTCTGCAGCAACATCATCGGGTAAATCACTAAATGATACATTATTGATGGGTCCCAAACTGCAAAGGGAAATTGTGGAAATTGTTATGAATTTTCGATTTCATCCCATTGTGCTCACCACTTATATATGCAAGATGTATCGACAAATACTTGTCATTCCGGATGACCGACATTACCAGGTGATACTGTGGTACATCTGGTTTATGTTTTATTTATTGCCTTTACTATTGGATATTGGCGTATGTATCATTGGAAAGTGAAAAAAAACTTCTCTATCTAAAATTATTAAAATCAAATATTTTGATATTTTTGATTTTTTGTTGTTTTTTTTCGGTCCGGTCCCCTAACCGATGGCCCGACTGACACCCTCTGTAGTCCCTCACCGATTTGAACCCCGGTACCCTGGGCACGATGGTTTCCCTCCAACACAAGTACCCGATGACCCGACGTTCTAGCCCGTGCAGCTCCAAAACGCGTAGAGTGACCCCTCTGAATATATATTATTTTGTCAGCCACGATAGCTTTAAAACAGAACCATTTATACTATAAATCGGCCCCATTGCTAAGAACGACGCCGACACATTGTTTAGAATTGTCAGCTGTTACATCCTAATGTCTATTAACTCATCAAAACAAGTGTAGCTAGACCATTTCTGTTATTCACCTCTTTCAACAATACGTTAGTTTAAACAAACACCCCAAAACAAGGCAGGGTGGTTTTACATTAGTATGTTTGATTATTTTTGTTACTTTTAATATCATACAATTTTAAATACAAACAAAATTTTACTGACAAAGCAAGAAACTGTAATGGATGAAACCAAATTACATACAATTATAGTAATAAGCTGTTTCTTTATATACTTTTTAGATACATTATTTTTGTGTTGTTAAAAATTATCAAAACAGTCTTTCCTTGAAAAACTTTTGAGCACATTAGTGACTTATCGTGGAGTGTTGCCATGCTAAGCAGAGCTTTGAATATGTGATATGTTCTCCTCCACTTTGTAGACCTACTACCCATTTGAACAATCATACGTTCATTGATACCTGACCAATAATTGATCTACTGTGTGATGATAGCGTATCATAGATAGCGTTCAAACTAACTTTGCTTAATATAACAGCAAAACAATCCATTTGAAACCATGTTAAATTATTCTAAACAAATATAATATGGCTCTCATTGAAACAATAACAATATGTATTTTTTTATAGCACCGAGTCTTACTACCCGTTCGGTTTATACGTCTCATAACTAAATAATAGAAATCCGGGTCTTCTAGTAGCTTGTACATTACACCTTTCATAGGTAAACCCTTTTCAATATTCTGGCTAGCAATTTACGTTTCATATTTTTGCATGTACTAACATAGAAAATATTATATAAGTTTATTTATTATGGCTATTTTATTTTTCTAAAGGATAATTTAAGCTACCGAGTAAAATATCAAAAAAATAATAGCTCAATTCAAATAGTAAACATCCCATGAAAATGACATTAAACGTCAATAGTATGGAGTAACAATTGAATTGTGGGAGTATGTATGTATTTAAGGGTATATTATCCCCCCCTTTACCACCAAACCTCAAACATCGATTAACATAACCATGGAGTATGATGATCACGTTTCGCAAACACCCCCTACTTCACATTAAAAGCAACACTATCATAACCATGTTGACTTGGATGGAAGGAAAATGGGAAGGGGTAGTTTCGCGCTATCGCAGCCGAGGCCTTCATTTATTCATTCAGAATGGGTTGTAAGGGATGAGAGGTTAAGAACGGGGATGGGGTAGGGGTAGAAGAACATGCATACAGTATTCTGCAGGTGTATCCGGGCTGTATTTTAACAGTTCCCCTAGGTATCGTAAGGCTAGCTTGTTTGCAATATCTATTGAGCAGTTTTAGTGATGTACGTACACAAACGTAGAGGGATGCAGTTTAAGCGTACAATTCAAGCATATATGTCTAATATAGAGGTGGGTTCGGCCACCTTTTTTGGACCAATATAGACATAAACTTGGATATCTCTGCACACACATTCAAAACAATTACACGTCCTTTTGAACAGATTTTGGTCATTAATATCATATTTATAAGCGTAGACCTCGGTGATCTTGGGGTAAAATACTCGCCTCAGGATCCGATATTCTTGGGTTCGAACCCAGCTAGGATTGACCAATTTTTCTTGAAGGATAAAAATCCGTAGGTAAACTTACTCCGTAGGAAAAGTAAAACCTTCGGTCGTTGTGGCATATAAAATATCTTTGGAAAGTATATGAAAATACCTTTCCAGCAAAATTGATATGCACTTTCACGCACGCTCATATAAATTCAGCGTGGAAGGTTACGGAGAACCCCCACACTTCCTAAGCTCATCTATCAGATAGTGCAGGCATCACTAACCAACCGAAAGGTTGAGAGCATGCTTGACCCATGATTAATGCTGTTGTTTTAAGAAGATCTCTAGAATAAAAGTAATATGAAATAAATAAAGATTAATAAAATAACTCTGTATATTATTCAGATGCAAAACTTGGTCCACCAGTGCTTCGTGACCCGTTAGCTGCATCCTTTAGCGCGTAGTAATCCCTTCCCTTCTGGATGACCTTTCTTGCCCCATCTAACCAACCACATTAACCCCTAACCTCCCCTCAACCACCATCGTCTTGCTGATCGACTCTGTGGCTCATCAGATATTTTACGAAGATGCAAAAAAGAAAAACCCATGGGTCACATTTAGAACATCAAAAGTATTTTCTTGCAATGAAGAGGGGGAAGTAGTTTGTGTGCGCGGCAGGGGAGGGGGGTGAGAGATGGGAAAGGAATAAAAATCCTTTTCGCATGTAAATTTTTTTTTTGCCCTTGAAGCTCAAGTTGAAACGAAGAAAATGGGATGCGGGGACGACCTCTGTATGATGCAAACTAGAAGAGGAGGCTTCGTGTCAAGGTGTAAAGACTGTCATAAGGTTGTATCAATCCATGGATGACCCATTTTATGTTTGACTGTTTAGATGATTTGAAGAAGAGTGAAGAATTTTTCTTATTAAATTGATCACAACTTTGCTTTGTCTTTCTTCTCAGAATAATCCAATCATCAAGTGGCATTCACTGAGAAATACTCTAAAAGACAATAAATGCCCCTTCCGAGCACTAACACTTTATACTTCGACTTGAGGTCATGAAATGAAGAAACTTAAAACAAGTTTCTGATATGGAGGGAAATCAAATTGCAAGGAGTTTAATTGTTTTAATTACTCGTCCTCGTGATGTGGGCATGTTTGCCAACGCCTTTAAAGGCTTTAAGTAACTTGAGTCCTTGACAGTGGCATTTTTTTTTATGTTCAGGAGTAGTCAGTACACAACACTTTAATTATGTGTATAGTCCAATTTTCATAGGAAGTGTATATTAGAGAATACAAACATAATTTTTTGCTATTAAAGTTGTTGATACCCGATGACTAATAGAACGTAAGAACAACCATTATAATGATTGGACCTCTTGATACAAATATAAATATAAATTGTCGACTAGTAGATGATATAAACTATAGTTTTTATATTTAGCTAAGAAAATAGCACAAATAATATTTTATTAAATTTAGATTCTATATATGTAGAATAAATAAAATATTTTCGTCCGGATAAAACTGTACTTGGTTACACATTGTATTACAATGTTTGATTGTGTTTTTTTTTCTTCTAAATCTTACCACCCGTTTGTGCTGTGTGCATTCATGTAGTAAAGATAAAGAAAAGAGGATAGTATTTCAAGAAAATTAACCCTTATCTAAGTGATAGGAATGTAGAAACTATCTAGGAGAAAAAAAACCTCAATATACATGACCGTGATTATACCCCCCCCCCCTTCCAAACCTCCATATTACAACCAAACTAGAACAGACGAGAGGGATATCTTAGTCAGCACGTTCACAAGAGAAGTATAATCATGTTATTAAAGAGATAATATAAGCGGTAAAAGTATAAGATGGCTCAAACTTTTACAAAAGTACAAAAGCAATCCGTTTCAAGGAGCGGTGTGGTAACCATTTTATGGATAAAATTAGACATTAGTGCAGTAGATAAATTTTGAAGCACAGCCTCCCAGATTAAAGCCATTTTGCTTACCAGGTGGGATCTTAATTTGCAAAATAACCAATTTTTACCATTTATAAATAATACAAACATTTAAAAGTTATTTATGAATAATAATTTAATAAGTACATGTGCTAATTGAACAAGTTGAAATTTACCACGTCAAACCCATGATTTTTTTCAACTTATATTGTACATAAGTTATTATTTTATAAAATAATACTGTGATAGACCAAAATATTAATATATAATATCTAAAAATTACCTATAATCTTAAGTTACATAATTTAGCAAAATTAATTCATTTTAGGCTATCTGTGGATGAACGATTTAATTTATTTTTTAAATACTATGTTAAGCACAGTGGATAGTAATGACTTTCTCTAAGGTGTAAGGATAAATAAGGATTTAGAACATGTGCGCCTATATTAGAGTGAAAAGAGGATGCAAAGACCAGACTGAAAGTCACCCTTCATGGCTGTAGACGATATTTAAACCCCGACTTTACTTGTCACCAGAAATCAAGTTCATTGCTATCCGAACTTCCTATACCACGTGGTCAACTTTAAAGTTTGTGGACATAAGCTCTTTAAAATCAATTTATTATCACGGTTAGCATTTGAAGTGTTCCGTGATATACTCAATACATAATATATTTAAATAAATATTACAGAACTCAGCATGGACTTTCTCGATCTATTGTTTTAAAATGGAGATATTTACTCAAAACTCGTAATATATGTGAAACGAAATAATATACACTAGCAAACCTAAGCATAAATTGCACTATAATTATGTAAAACATTTTTTTGAGTCCCGGTTTTAAATTTTATAAGTTTGTTTTTAAAGAATTAATATCCTCATTTGTATGTTTGGACCGATAAAAATTTCAACTTCCGATTAAAATTTTCGACATTTTATTAGGTGTTGCAAATCTTCATGCCATCGAATTGTTATTAAATTCCTCATTTATAAATTTTGACTAGTAGAAAAATGTAAATATTGACTATTGAGTCTAAAATGGATATAGATCATTGTTGTACAAACATTTATCCTAAGACGTTTAAGGAAAAACAACATAAACTTTTAGAGATTTACTTATATTTAATTACTCTATGGCATTGGAGAATTATTGCGTTGAAACTTAATTAATATCTCTTTACAACTAAAGCTCACAAAATTGTATTGATATATTTGCCAATATCTCAGAAACTGTTGGTTTTATAAAAATATATTTCATATAAAAGTTTTTTATTTTTAATAGTACTATAATTTTAAAATGATAAGTTATTAAGTATCTCAAATAGTTGCGGAGGTACGGAGGTTTCTGCTACTGTAAAGTACCCTAAAATTCATTTTCATGGGAAAATGAAAATAGCCAGTTTATTTATAATCTTAATCAACACCGAGATACGAATTTTAATCAAAATCGTTAGAATCTATTTTTTCTATTTTCGCCCTTTCTTAAACTACTCTTAATTTTAAGTTTAAACAGACACACAGACATGCGTAATTGCAAATACCACTTTATGGGGTTCTGGGGGTCTTGAGACGTCGACATCCATCAACATTTCAGGTTAGATTTTCTTTTTCGGTCGCAATACTTTTACCTTTGGTGTCCGAAAAGTTAAAAAATATATTTTATATTTACGTATAGCTTGAACGTTATTGGTTTTATAAAAATATGCTTCCTATAAAATATTTGTATTATAAAGAGACCTACATATTTGTAACAAGTAATTTCATATCTCAAATAGTTTAGATAAAAAAAGATAATTTACGCATCAGACCGGAGCCCTTAAATTCATTTTGTCGAAATATTGAGAGAATCCATTTTGTTTGGAATATTTAGAAATGTTTAGAAATGAAATTTAATCTAAATTGTAAGCCAATTTTGAGAAAATAACTTTTTCTCTTTTTGCCCTTCAGTAAACTACCCTCAATTTTAGGGTTAGATATCCAATTCCAAAAACCCCTCGGGGCAGCCCTATGAAAACCCAAGATACCAAGTTTTAGCTCAATCGGTAAAATAGTTTAGGCTCTAGTTGGTGGTACAGACCGATAGACGGAAAGTCAAAAAACACTTTTTTGGATTCAGTAGGTCATGAACGTCAAGATTCATCAAAATCTTGAGTTCAAGTTTTTTGACGATCACTATACTTTCTCTACCTGTATGATAGCGAGAAAGTAAAAAAAAGAGCGACTTAAAGAATAAATTCACTTTTTTATAATAAATATGTCTTCACAACATAATAAACTACTTTTTTGCGTTACTCCCTGTCGGGAAATAATAGGGGCTGGGATGGGGGAGGGGGGCACGAATACTCCCCCTCCTTAGGTTGAGAAGAGCCAGGCTGTGACTTGTACAGTGGATTGAATGTGAGGCGGGGGTAAAGGGATATGGAAGAGTGGAGGAGGGTGATGAGTCAAATGGGGGGGAGGGATCGTTGAAACAACAAGTATCATGACTCATGACGTACACTTCATTGCCAACACGTGCGCGTACGCGCGTGACTATACTTTACGACAAACGTGTTGAGCACAGCAGCGTGGCGTGTAGTGTCGCCAGGGTAAGCATAACTAGTGTAAACTGTACCTGTGATAATGCCTCACCCTCAGTAGAACATTTTTTTTAGTGCCGCGTCTTACTAATTGTTCAGATTATACGATTATGTAATAATTACGCAAATGGTTTAAAAGTCTAGGTAGGTTACATTCATATAAATTATACCCGCATTTGAATGGAGGTAGAGCAGAAAACCAGCCTTAGGACATCCAACCGAGATTTGAGCCTCGATCTCCCTGTCATTAGCAGTCTAATCTACTGCGAGAGTAGCGCGTTAGACCACGCGGCCACTGAAGTGGGTCAGTAGAACACTCATTGGTCAAGTATCAACGGAAATACATCCCAATATCATGTACATAGATCAAAGTTTATATATGTTAGGTCAAAAGAGTGAGCTAATTTAGAGTGGGAGAACGTATAGACTAAAGACATTGGCGTGTCATGGAGTGTATTCAGAATAAGCAGTGTTAATTGAAACTTTATTTGTGATCTCATCTCCCAGTAATTGGGTGTCCTGGGTTCATTCCTTGGTCCCATCACAGATTTATCTGATTACCAAACCCTTTCTTCACCAGTATTAGTTACAAATTGTGAATGTGGGGAATGCTAGGCCTCTACCGTGGTTCGGATTCCATGTTAAACTGTAGGTCCTCCATTTCATCTCACAATCACCCTACCATTACACATTAGCTTAACTGAGTATAGCCTGAATGGGTAGTAAGAAGCGGTGCTAATAATAACTCATTTCCCAGTAGAACATTTACTGGTCAGGTATTAACATTCTCATGTAAGGTATGTAAAAGGGTCTTTGTTAAATCAGTCAAATGGGGCCCAGAATGGGGGGGAACATATCTTATATCTCGTTTTAACAAGTTATGTTCACCCTGACAACCATCCTTAAAGTGCCACTAATTGAGCAGTTTACACTTAAAACCAAATTGGGAATAGCTCCAAAAATCAAAAAACTGCTTTATAATTTTAGATTTTCTCCCTCCAACGCACCTTACTGCTTGTCTTGGCTACAAGAACCATAACCTACTCTAATTGAGTAGGAATGAGGAAGGTAGAATTTAGAGGAAAAACTTCGGAGGAGGAGGGAAATAATATATAAGAAAATTGACCTTTCCGTTACCAGCAAACTAGGTTAAATGAGCTTGACATTTAGTTCACAATGTAAACGTCGCTGTCTACATATTGATTTTGAAACTATTTGTCGAAGTGCGTTGCAACTCAACATTACGCACTCAGGCACTTTTAACGCTATCACACCTAGATGCCAGTGTAAATAATATAAAAAGTAGGAAGAAAATTAGCAGTTTATCCTTCGAGACCTCTTGTTTATCTGATGATAACACTTCCCCTCTTCCGCTGACGAGAATATAAATTCATTTTATTATATACGCCTGGACAGCAATGTTTGGCATTTCAAAATTATATTGTTCTTGTTTCTTGTTCTTGATGGACATATACTTTCACGGACGTTTTTAAATCTACATCTTGGAATAAATATTTCTACATAACATTTTAAAATAAACGATTTATTTATTATTAAATTTTTTTAAATAGTAGGTTTTTTTTTCCGCCGCATCTTACTACTCGTTTGCGTTATACGCGTATGTATTAAATGTGCTAGAGTGCTAGTGAAGAGTAAAGATAAATTTAGCTGAAGTGTACCCTCATTTTCGTGGAGAGATAGTGGACAATTATTTATGGAAAACCAACCTCAGTAAACCCGACTGGAATTAGAACTCTGATTTCCTCGTTATCAGCAGTCTAGTCTAATTGCGAGAGTGATTGATCAGACAAGGGGTGGGAAAATTTTCCCACTTGTGGTAAATTGGCCATAAAAATTTATGCTAGTTCGCCAGCTCTCATAGTAAAACAAACTTTTTCCTGATGGCGTGGGCTGGTCGTAACTTGATTTTTCCTGCAGATCACCGGAAGAATTCCGCGTGTGTATCGAGTTCAAATATTCAGCCAATATTTCTTCAATTCGTCACTAAAAAGGTTTGTTAAATTTCGCATTAAATTGTCTTACGTTTCCAGTTTGAAAATAGTCAAAATGTTTTGAATAAATTTGTTCAAAAAGTGTGTGTTGTTCTAAATGTCCGCTTGAGTAACCTAACTTCTTAATTTTTACATAGTGTGGCGAATTTCACTTCACATCCACCACAACATTGAATAATAATATTAGAACTGCGTCATACTACCCGTTCGGGCTATACGCTTAGGTACTAATTACTCTAATGGGTTAGGAATTGGGAAGGTTGAATTTAGAGGAAGTGAACCCACACTTGTGTCGAGGTAGAGTGGAAAATCGTTTAGAAAAAAACCACCCCCAGTTCACCCGACCGAGATTTGTACTTTGATCTCCAGGTCTCCGGCTGTCTGACTCAACAAAGCTACATTGAAAAAAATATTGTGTTGCCATAATCGTGTAGCCCACCTCTGCATTGATTTTTTTTTTAGTATTCTAGATATTTACAAAATTAGTTGAAATATTTTAATAAATAAAAGGCGTACAACCCGAACGGATACTAAGACGTGGTGTCAAGTATTATTATTAATAAATAAAAAATATGCGTAAATACAAGTTGCGTGTATGCCCCAGCAAATTAAATACCTACAACTTGAAATTGTTTCTCTAACTTTTTTTTACACCCCTGACTTGGCACCTGCCACATGATACCAACCTGACTGACTGATATATTAATACAACATAGCCCTATTCCCCCACCCCTTCTCTAACTACTGGACTTCCAGCCACGACAGCAGACGTGAAAAGATGACAAATGACTGGTGCATGCCGCCATCTTATTATCTTCCACTACCTCCCCCTCTCTAACACCCTATCCCACCCCATTTTTTTTTTTAACAATAGGATGAGCTCTGAGCCTATTGTGAACGAGATGTCTAGAAGAGAAAATCTACGGGAAAGAGAAAAAAAAAAGTTACCTCTGTAAAATGTGTGTGCGACATTTTGACAGCCGCATGACTTTGCGTGGCTGTCATTTTGTATGTATGTGTCTGTGTGTGGCACCCTTTTGGTAGAATTCACACGTTCTTTTTTTGTTTTGCTAAGGCTCTTTTTTTTAAATACTTATTTGAAGTAATGTGCCATGCACGCTTCTCCCCGGTGTAAAAGCCATATTTATTTACAGGGGTTATATATATATATATATACATATACATAATAGACAATGTGTACAGGAAAAAGTGTCTTGGATTCTACAATTATCTTTAGAAATGTTTTGCCGATTCACGTGATTTGCAATGTCATATTGCTACAAATAAACCACTTACTTAGTTAGATAGTTTCAATAATCCCATAAAACTCCACTTAGTTGGTCAAATGGATTGGGATGTCATTATCGCATTAATTTGGACTGCTGATAAAGAGGAGATTGGGGTTCGAATTCCGCGTATTACTACCCGTCCGAGGCACAACCCGCGGAGGATGAATAAGAAAACCATCCTCAGTAAACACGCACGGCAGGGGTTCGAACCACGATCCCCTACCGTCACCATTTATATATATATATATATATATTTATATATATAACACGTGGTACCCGATGATGCTCCAATTCCTTTATAGATATGGTTTTATATTAAATAATTATTTTTCGGACTGCACTCATTAACGAATACATAATATAAAAATTTAATTTTGAATAACAAAAATGACAATACGCTATAATATTCATCATTATTAACACGTGTTTTTTTTAAATATTTAAACTGTAGCGAACTAAGTTGGAAACTAATATCGAGAAAGCGCTGGTGGGGCCGTCCTTCCGACAAAAGCCTACCAACATTTGTTTTGTTTTATAACTACTGTCAGCTTGTACGTGTGTAGACGACTAGGTTCTAATTACGCTAACGGACCACCAAAACACCCGATTAGAATTATTACAATGAAAAATGCCTGGATAAATATTCTACAGAATAATAAAAATCACACCACAGTAATCATGTGGTTCCATCAATGTATACAAACAATCGGCTGGCCCTTCACCGGGACACACACTGAAACACCTTATTATTCACAAATAATGTTAAAAACTGCCTAGATATTGGTCCAGTATAAAATTAAAAACCACACCACAATCGGTTAAGTGGTTCCAGGGTTTCTAAGTTACAGATTTAAATAAAACCAGCCGTATATTTAACGGAAACTCAAACCCTGACTGTATGTTTGCTAGATCATATCGAATATAAATAAAGGCACCACAACTGGTTATGAAGTTCCATGCATATTTAGCAACAGACGTTTTAAAAAAAAGTAAATATATTATATATATATATATATATATATATATATATANTATATTATTAGCACTTACGCACTTACGCTAATGTGTATTGGTAGGGTGATTGTGAGATGAAATGAAGGACCTACAGTTTAACGTGGGATCAGAACCATGGTGAAGGCCTGGTATTCCACATATTCCCAAGTTGTTATTAATACACGTCTTCTCAGGGTGAAGGAAGGGTTTGGAAATAAGATAAATCTGTGCGGCAGCCAAGGATTGAACCCCGCTCCCAGCACCGAAGTCTGACAGCTTATCCCTAGACCACCAGGTCACCTTAAAAACAGTAAAGAACTTACAATACTTTTTTTACTTAAGGATATTTACATTATAAACGTTAAAAAAAGGATAGATATAATTAAAAGTGTTTTTAAATTCGTAAAGCAAAAACCAAATTTCTCCCTGCTTTTCATTCATTTAAACCTCCCCACTCTGGTATTATATTAATACTTGCAGATGACATAACCAGTATTATAAAAAAAAACAGATTTGACAGAAACAAACCACAGTTAACATTATACATTAAATTTATTATAAAATTATAATCAAAGAAAATCTTAATAAACAACAATTTTATCAATCAAAGTATTTTTTTACTAATCGTTGTAGTGTGGCCGTTTTGGTAACATTAAATAAAGTATGTAATCGAACTATGGTACCACAAAGTCATATAGACAGTCGTAGTAACTCGAAGAAACAAATAAATTACCTTTTATAACTAAAATACGTCCAATGGGTAAGATTCTATCAAATATCTTTTTTTTTTGTACACCCGGAAATAATATAAACAATTTTAGATCAAGATCGGGACCCTTAAATTATATAAGTTTTTTTTAACTCAGCGTCTTAAAAATAGAGTAAAAAATTTTGGATTACATTTATTATTTGCACTACATATGTGTAATATAATAATTAATCATTAATACATTCATAATTAGCTATTCCCAGTAATAAATATTTTGAAAAAAGGGATAACTGTTTTATGTTACCATGCTAAACCAATAAATGTGGGTATCACTGCTGCCAAAATAATGTGTGGCGTGGTTAAATCTTTAACAACTTAGAAAAAGCTAATTTATTAACATAAATATTTAGCTAAGTATGTAACGAATAATTGATTTTATTATGAAGGGAACAAAAAAAGTAAAATTAATTTAGTAGATCAAACTATTTGGACATCGCAAAAAGACATAACTCCTCTCCCATCATTCCTTCTCAACAGTCAAGAAATAATTTAAGAACTTAAGGCTTTTTCTAAATCCGGCCTTGGGCGTAGCTAGGCAAACTATTATGCAGTCATGTGTGGAGGTGTAGCATACCACGCGGGCTTTGCCAATAAGTTGCTACCTTACAATCTCGACAGAGTGTAAGTACAACAGAAGCAGCCTTCGATTTTCCGACGAGATCAACCAGATGTCAGCACCGTAGCGAGCTTAGCACAAATTTAAAGTTAGAAAGTGTTGGAGTTTTAAGTTTGCCCTCGTAGTATGGTGATTCTATGAGTTCAAATAGTGCTACCAGCCTTTCTCCCTAAATCTTACTTTTCCTCTTACCTTAAACATGTCTATCCCCTTTTTCCTTACCAACTTGAAACTTAGGACATTAGGAATGATTTTTCTTTTTTTGTAAAAATCGATTTTTGGAGATGACTAAAATAGGCTTAGGGCTATAATTAAATATTAATTCGGTTTTCTAATATGTCTACTTTCAAACACAATGAGAATGTGCTAAATAAAAAAAGTGATTGAAATAAAACGGTGTTTCAGATGATGTAGAAATAAGGGTAAGATCTATAACAAAGAATGTATCATCTTCAAAAACTTATACTAAGGCAATTTAACTGTACTCTGAAATTTAAAATGCTCAAAAGTATATTCAAATGTATTGTATTACATTTTTTTTTTAAATAATATTGTTTACTAGAAATGGGATTCTCAAATCATTAAACCCTAGATTCCTAAGCGATATTCATAATTGAAGGATTTGATGAAATATACATTCCAAGAATCAAATATTTAAAAATATATTCTTTTTAACTGTAGGCTAGAGATAAAAAAATTAAAACAACTTTTTTTGTTCAGGCTCATAAATTATTATGAGATAAGACGTCGTTCTACCGGAGCGTAGATCCAGGATTGTCTTTTGTTCTGCCGCGATTTCCTTCAGCTTGTCTTTTTCACGAGTAACATTTGGCAAGTGAGTTGTTTTAAAGAATTCTCACTTGGAAGCGCTGTTATCACTGGATAGTTTGAGTTCTACCTGACTCGAGGAGCGCAACAAATCTCCCGTAAGGCTACGTATATATTATTTCCTTGTCTGTGGCCTCGGGCCAGCCGCAGAGCAGAGAACGATACATTTCAAGCAGTGGCCATGGAGGTGACCTTTTTTTGTGCAAAAATAAATAACAAAGTCTGCGTATAAATAAAATTTGCAAAGCCACCCACTCTATCCCCCTTGGAGCCCACCTGCTGGAGCGCCAGGAATTACGTCGATTCATATGCCTAGCCCATTACCGTATTCAAGTCATTGTGACTCCCAACGCTTCTCGACATCTCTCGTAAATTAGGTAGCTGATACACATTGCTGGCACCGTCTTCAAGAGAGCTGGAGCTAGGCCTCGGTAGAGACCAGAAAACCACTCACTTTTCAAAATTTGGCGCATCATACCAATCATTGTTGCACCAGTTTGTCCGGGCGTTGTTATTAATAGGAGAGATGTAAAATTAACAAATAAATTTGAATTAGTCTGGTGACAAATTATAAATCATAAAGAATACATATTTTGCAAGTGTCAAAGTGTCAAAGTGCCAGTCTCACATGTTCTCTGCTCTATCTGCATTCTTTCCTCCCCCACCAAAGGGATTTGTCGGATAGACATTCCCGGCCTTCTACAAGCGGTGGTGGATGTGTAGCCGTATTCAGGGGTCGGGCCACCATGTTGCTCCGATGATATGATATAATAATGCTTGTGTGTGCCAGAGGTCACAAACCTAACTTATCATAATTATAGTCAACCAGCGCACAGTGCCCATATATAAATTATTCCCGTTCGCGTAAAAATGCCTATGGTAATTGCCAATGGGAATCAAACCCGGGAACTAAAGATTGGTACCCAGGAACTCTGATCAATAGACCACTTAAGGGAACATCAGATGTCACAAGAAGAAATAGGATTATGAATGAATATATCTGTGAAATATTTAGAGTACAATGAGTGCATTATATAGTAGAGGAAGCAAGGCTGAGATGGTATGAGCTGGTAATGATAGAAAAGGAAAGAATACCAACAAGAATGATGGAAAAAAAGAATGTAGGACAAAATAAATGTAGACCAAGAAAGAGAGGGTAGGAGCAGATAAGATCAAGTGTGCGAGTGAGAGGAGAAGAATGGAAGCGATTAACGGAGGAAGAATGGTGAAATGAGAGAATAAAATGAAGGCATTTAACAAAACTGACCCCAGAAGCAGTAAATTATTATGATATGATAAAAAATTACTCTACACACATCTCCAATTGGCTAACACTTCTACTCTCCAGACACATGAACTTGTCAATATATCTTACCTTGCGCTTGCAACCTTGTGGCAACCAAGGCGAAGGGGTAGGTGCACACCTGTGCACATGTACTAGATGTTGACCCACATAGTAGCGGGAGTAGCACACTACTTTTTTCATTTTTATCACCTTGCTGCCTTAAATAAGTGTTCTTCAAGGTCTGAAACATGGTAATATTATGTTGGCATTACTCAACCATTAATTGATTTCAAGTTGTAAAAGAAAAGAACACATACAAAGATTAGTATTTCTACAAATTTTTAGCAAATAAAATA
>CABEEJ010001887.1:0-24600 GCA_901482245.1 Timema douglasi
AAATCTTAAGACCCCAGACTCAGTCTGATATTTTGTTGTTGTGGGTCCCAGGTGCGAGGAAGTGTTGTCGGGCCCGCGAGCCCTCACGTGTTGGTTGAAGGAACTGCGCTCGGGACCTCGCGGCGCCGGCCCCCACAACAAGACGCCCTTGGACCGCGCCAACCCCATATACCACAGCGAGGGGAAAGGGTTGAGACAGCGCCGGGAGAGAGACAGGCGTCGACACTCCTTCAACGAGCAGCTGCCACAGACGCCCGAACATGCGGTGCCGCTACTAGCGTCGTCCAACAGGTAAGTGGCCGGCGTCACTTGTCGGATGAACTCCAAAGGAGGGAAGGGGAGAGGTAGCAGGGATACCATAATATTTAAATTAAAATGTAGAGAATATTCCATAGAATTTAATCTAATAATAAAAATAATACTAATAATAGCATCCACACCCATTTCAGTGGTTGAATGGTCTAAGGTATCAGTACCCAAACTGTGGGTTAGGCGCCGATTTTTAGGTGGGCTACGAAAAGTTTTGAAATGTTAAATTTTATGTAATCTTTTGAAAATAAGAACTCATGAAAAACTGGTTAATTTAAAAAACAACTAAATAAAATATGTATATTAAAAATTATACTCATCTCTCCCTCATATCCAATAAAGCTTGATACCCACCTCGGTGGCGTAGTTGGCTAACGCTCTTGTGGTGTTGAGCTCGGCTGCTAAGGACGGGGAGATCGAGGTTCGAATCTCGGTCGGGTGAAGTAGGCGTGGTTTTTCCTAAATGGTTTTCCTCTCTCCCCCCACGCAAATTCGGGTTCACTTCCTCTAATTCATCCTTCCCAATTCCTAATCCATTAGCGTAATTATTACTTAAAGCGTATAACCCGAACGGGTAGTAAGACGTGGTGCTAAATAATAATAATAATAATAATAAAGCTTGATGGGACACGAAAGTTAGTTCTAAAAAGTGGAAAATAGTTCTAAAAAGGTTTTTCTGGTCTAATGCGTCACTTTAGCAATAGACTGGACTAACGATGACAGGGATATCAAGGTTCGAATCCCTGTCAGGTGTACCAAACACAAGTATCCTTTCTCTATGGGTGTACTGAGGGTGAGTTTTTCTAAATGATTTTTCACTATCGCCTTTTACACAAATGTGGGTACAATTAATCTAAATTCAACCTTACTCATCCTTAAAACATTAGTATAATTAATAGCTATGTGGATAGCTCGAATAGATGATGAAACGCGGTGCTTAAAAAAAAATGTTCATTCACTTTAATTGTCTTTCACAAATTTAAGTTTCGTCAAATGAAAATGTTCAAAGGCTAATATTATTTCTTGACCCACTTCGGTAGCCACATGGTCTAAGGCGCTACTCTTGCAGTAGATTAGACTACCGATGACGGGGAGATTGAGGTTCAAATCTCGGTCGGATGTACTGAGGTTAGTTTTTCTGACATGGTTTTCCAATCTTCCTCCACGCAAATCCAGGTAAACTTCCTCTAAATTCAACCTTCCTCATTACTAAAAACACTAGCGTATTTAATAAATAAGCGTATAGCCCAAACGGGTAGTAAGACACAGTGCTTGGAAAAAATCTTATTACAAACAATGTAATGCTAGCTATGAATTCACAAGCACTGCGGAAAGATAAAAATATGTTACAATTAAAAATATTATTAATATTATTTGTAGAATAGCTCTAAATATCGTAATTTTGGGAAACTTATTTTTCATGTGGATTAACAACTATGTTTTCATGTAACATAATTCGACGCCTCATATCTTTCGGTAACATGTCAGTCTACTGAGGTAAGGGGCCCGGGTTCAATTCCCTGAATGGATGAAAAGTGTATCATTAGTTAAATTGGGGTTACCCTAATCACAGTGATAAATTTACTGATGAGGGTCTGGGCGATGTGTCTATTGTAGATTTAATTTAGATTATAAGCCATGTGCCGATTTAAGTAGTCGGATCAGAAAATGCACGTTAATTACCAATAATAATAGGTCTAATATGTAACTTACCTAATTTAAAATAATTATTAAGGCGAGAATGTAAGGAACGCTAGTTAAGGGCAGTAATTTTGCACTTTTTATATTAAAATGTTTCTGTTGGCTGAAATAAAATAATGATTATTCAGTTTAATTTTCTTCACTTGGTGATATCAACAGTTCTTAAATATCTGTCATGAGCAAAGCGGGATTAGATGATAAATCTTTTAAATAAAGAGAAAAAAATTATAATTAAATTCTAGGACACCCATGATATATATTCAACTTACTGTTGATACCACTATGTGAATAAAATTCAACTCTCTTTTTATACTGAAGCAATATTTTATTTAGTTTGACCAACAACATTTTTTTATATAAAAACTGTAAAAAATATTGCCCTTAAACTTTTGTCTCTGCACTACCATTTTAATGTGCACGAAAATAAGTTTCATTATGCATGAAAACAGCATTTTTGCCATTTAACTGTTAACCACGGAATGTATTATTAGTATCAAATATAGAGGAAGCTATAATTACTGGTTGTACTCTCGAGTAACGGTTCTTTGATACACCTTAGGGATATGACAGTATATAAATAATATATCCACGGTTGACTCGAGCACTAAGGAAGTGGTATTTTAATCTTCAAGATGAAATGGTTCCGACACGTGGTGTTTAAAAAGAAGAAATATCGTACAATGATTAACACTCCTCGAGTTTTGTATGCCTTCGAGGGACCTGGAATTGCAAAGGTCATTTCATTGGTGTATTGGCTTTACCATTATAGCGAGCAATTATATGATTTAATTAGCCAGTAAGCCTACAGACTCATTTTCATAGGAACAATCTTATCTGACAGCTATAGAAAAAAAACCTGATCTACTTTCACGTATTCACGCGTTAATTTAAGTGATCAGTAGCTGTAACCAGCCCCATAGTGCATTGGTCAATGCACCTGGCTATGAACTTAAGGGTCCGGAGTTTGATTCCCATTTAGTACCGTAGGTATTTTTTCTCGAACGGGGAGTTATCCAAACGGTCACCAGGGTTTGGTTAGTTAGGCTCAAGCTAGGTTTAAAATTACTCTTTGCTCTCTCTACACCTTCATACTCACTATCATTACAGCATCTCATCGCGCGTAAGACGTGTAGACAACCTCTAAAGATGTACCCTGGGCAACGTTTTGTGCCAACAGATGGGCTAAAAGTTCACCCACACAGGCGACGGAACGCGATAATGTGTATCTTTCCCGATCACATATGTTATAAACAAAAAATTATAATCTTCAGCTGGGGGTATAAATGGCTATTATCAATGTGTATCAAATAAATAACTAGTATGGACAATCAGTAATGAATGGGTGCCGAAGAGGTGCGGTTTCAAAGGGAATCCAATAGGTCAACGTGAAAGACGCGTCTTACGTTGGTTCGAGCATGTTGAGAGGATGAGTGTGGATCGAGTGATGAAGTAAATATGTGCTGGCAGTGTGTGTGTGGATCGAAAGGAAAGGGTAGGCCACGTGAGATGTGGCTAAATGTTGTAGACGAATGTGTGTAAAAGAGAAATATTAAGAGGGTTAATAACAAAAGAGCGTGTATGTGTACTGTAGGTGGTATTTACTAAATTATTCCCACTCTCCTTCCACGCAAATGTGGGTACACTTAATCCGAATTTAACCTTCTTCATCCTTAATATATTTTATTAATTAGTCCATACGCGTACAACCCGAACAGTGAAAAATAAATCATTAATAACCACCTCAGTTTAAGAACTTGTCTTTTTTGGAATCGAACCCGGAAGCCTATGATCAGGATATAAATGTGACAGTGCTAAAATAAGTTACAGAAGGGACACTATACAAAAATGGTGTCCGTGGAAACACCCCCCCACGATTTTGAAAAGAGGGTGTATGAATTTAATGGTTTTGGGTTAAGTTTTTTTGTATGTGACTGAGCAGTTAACATTATTGTGGCTACAGAAGAGAACTTTTATTTATATTTTTAAGTGCACACGAGTCGTAAAAACAGTCACCACGCCATTAACTTCTCAGTAAAACCTACCAAAGGGTCGAACAAAATTATTTTTTAAACGTCTAAATTGTCTGTTTAGTTGACATTGGTCTCATATTTCTTAAAGTCAACGTACTCTAAGAAATTTTATGGAGGTGGAGGTAATTCGAGTAGACACAAAGATCCTGGACTGCGTTCTTTTGAAGAAAGGAGCGCGATATTAAGAAAGTAAAAAGTGATATATCACACTAATACACTCTGAAACCAAATATTTACTAACTTATGGTACGTAAATTGTTCATTTAAAAAATAAATCAAGTGAAAAATGTATTAAGATGCAACAAAATATATAAAATAGGTTATAAAATATATAATCTAACGATTGTCAACGCTAGAATAAATCAATAAAGCGCTTTGTAATATTTTTGATAAAACAAATTAATTCATTTGTCGATTAAATTATACTAATCACTTGATACACATAATTATATTGCCTTCTCTTGAATAAGTAGGGTAACTTGGATACATTCGTTGTTAAAATAATGGTGCGTAAATCCACAGTTTCATTGTTCGAACTATTGTTATCAAGGATCCATTCTACAGTTACATCTACCTGCCTTGGTGGCGTAGTTGGCTAACGCGCTAGTTTCGTGTTGAGCTTAACTGGAGAGGACGGGGAGACCGAGGTTCGAATCTTTGTCGGGTGAACTGGGGGTGGTATTTCCTAAATGGTTTTCCACTCTATCTCCACGAAAATGCGGGTTCACTTCCTCTAAATTCAACATTCCCAATCCCTAATCCATTAGCGTAGTTAGTACTTGAGCGTATAACCCAAACGTGTTTTAAGATGCGGTGCTAAATAAATAAATAACACAAATACAGTTACAGCTAACCAGAAACACTAATTAAACGATTCACATTGTTTGGTTTAAAAAGTGAAGTAATAGCCAAACGAACTAACGATTAGTCATATTGGTTTTTTTCGACTATTTATAAAATAGTTTACTATTTTACTTCATCTCGAATGGGACCTAGTGGTCTAGGGGTAAGGTAATCGGACTTCTGTTCGGGGGTCCGGGATTCAATCCTCGGTCCCGGCACAGATTTATCTGATTACCAAACCCTTCCTTCACCTCTGACAAGACATCTTGTGAATGTGTGGAATGCCAGGCCTCCACCGTGGTTCGGATCCCACGTTAAACTGTAGGTCCTCCGTTTCATCTCACAATCACCCTACCATTACACATTAGCGTAAGTGCGTATAACCCGAACGGGTAGTAATAAGCGGTGCTAGTAATAATATTAATACTCTATCTCAATACAATTTAGGTAAAATGTTTAATACCGGGTAAGTAAATACCTAAGATTTAATTTTTGGACGAGGAAAGGGGACGGACGAGGGAGGCTAGATTTATAAAAATATATTGTCCTTAAATAAACAAGTCATTGCCACATGATTGGTGACATCATAGACAGCTAAAATAGGCGACTGCAACCAGAAGCCGCTTCGTGGGAGGTGGGGATTGGGGGTGCAGCGATTTGATGCCCTCCTCCCCCCACCCCCAATACACCCAGTTGGAGATTGAACAAGATATTTCGGGTCAGAGGCTATTTACTTTATAGTTGTGGTTGGGAGTCCACCCTTACGGTCACGATAAATGTCGGAATCTCTTAATGGCGTTGCCTACTTGGTGAATTCGAGGATATTTTGCGACGCGGCTTGCATCTTAGCTACAGTAGCCCCATGGCTTCTTTGGTGCTGAATGACGGCTCACAGCTGACTTCTGACAGTCATCATTGAGGTTTATACCTAAATTTTGACTGTCAAAAGTGACAGCTGCTAAACACATGTTTTTGCAGGTCATATGGTTCAGTGTAGGGATACATAATTTGGTCTGGTAACTTTTCAAAGCTCTCAGACATTACCAAAGAAGTCATGGGGCTACTGTAGGCATATCCAAGCACTCTCAGCGCTGTCACACTTAGACGCCAATGTTGTGAGGAGCACTTTTTCCCTACGAGCGGGTAGTAATGGAATATAATGCCACAACGATCGGGTGACACTATTGTAACACTGTATTTTATTACGGGGTATCTTTTTATTTGAGGCTCTATCATTATTGATTTTAATAATAAGTCATAAGTGTAATTGATTAGTTTAATTCACTGTTGTTATGAGTTTGCACAACTCGGATCTGAAATCGGATATCACACGTACTGCTGATTCCCTTTATAGAAAGATTTGCTGACTAAAATGTTTGGATCTTGATTGATCCTAGATTGTGCCCTGCGCGGAATGTATAACGTCCCGACTAAGGTTTGGTGAGTTTGATGAAAATATATACCGAGTATTATAATGATGAACTAACGTCCAGAAAGCTCAGTGACTAGACCTACGCTTGCCAAAAGCTATATTTACAAAGTCTTAGCTTCTAGAACATTCCTTGAATGACGGGATTCAGCCATCATTTGTGTCCCGCCTTTGCTTTCGGAGAATATTTCACCTAAGTGGCACCACGTTGACATTTACTGCTAAAGATAGTGTTAAAATAATACTAGTGAGTTTTGGATATAATCACGTTGTATCAGATCTTATTATAGCTATAAATTAATCAAAAATGGGCATCTAAAATATAAATATTATAATGTATGACATAGGAAGCGAAGGAAGGAAATCAACAGTTCGTCCTGTGAGAACTCTTGTTTACTTGCCAGAATTGAATTGTAATTAAAAATAAAAACATTTTTCTATCCTATTCTAGATAAACTTATGCTTCCACGGACTTTTTTTAGTCCACATCCTGGCAGGAATATTTCTCTAGGCGATTTTCGTCAATAAACCATATATACTGAGTTTTAGATGATTAAAAAATACTTTTATAAAAAAAACTACTTCAAGATTTAAAAAACTAATTTTGTGACATCGCAAGAATATTTTTAGAATTATTGAAGAGTTTGCGTGTTTTTGTTTCTATGAAAGTCACTGAATGAAACGTTAAATACATTAATATGGGAAATACTACCTAGGCCTTCTGTGACGTCACATATAGGCTACGTCCTTAACTGTAATATCGCTTCAATTTGCCGATGACAAATGTTCTAAAAGTAAGTCTACTAAAGATCAATTTATTGGATGGATTAATGGGAATCACGTCATCTTGTTTAGTTAAATGCAGGTCATAAGTACATTTTTCTACACAACAGTTTTGTGATGTCCGAAACAAGTTTATGGGCATTACCATTACACCAGTAGCCCCATGGCTTCTTTGGTGCTGACTGACAGCTGAAGGCTTTGAAAAGTTACCACACCAAATTATGTATCCCTACGCCGAACCATAAGATCTGCAAAAACATGTGTTTATCAGCTGTCACTTCTGACAGTCAACATTTAGGGCCAGTTTCATAGTCAAATTTAGTACGCCTCAAGTGCGGCGCTACACTAAGTACATGACACCTACCTAAACCAGAATGGAAATCCATTCTTGTTTAGGTAGGTGTCGTCATGTACTTAGTGTAGCGCCGCACTTGAGGCGTACTAAATTTGACTATGAAACTGGCCCTTAGGTATATACCTAGATTTTGACTCTCAGAAGTGACAGTTGATAAACACATGTTTTTGCAGATCATATGGTTCAGCGTAGGGATACATAATTTGGTCTGGTAATTTTTCAAAGTCGTCAGCTGTCAGCTGTGAGCTGTCAGTCAGCACCAAAGAAGCCATGGGGCTACTGTACCAATCTTGCCTTACGTGATTTCGTTGTGACGCAGCTTGTAAGATTGGGTAATAGTGTGATCCATCAAGGTAAAACTGTTGGCTTTCAGAGTAAACAAAGTGTATTTTCCTCCCACACAGAGTGGTTGTTGTAAAGCTCCTGAACAAGACAGGAGCCTTGAGGAACACGATAACCCTATACGATGCTACCACGCCCCTCTGTGGTATGCTGCGAGGTACTTGCTCGAACCTTTCCCGACTAGGTTCGCTGCAAACGATACTGTGCAGTACACTTGAAAAACTTATTTTTTATAAAAATACAATTTTTTTTATGCTATCAACAATGATAACATTTTACTTTTATTATTAGTGTTATTTCATAGGTATTGGTATTATAAATCAAAAGTGATAACTTTAGATCAATAAATTGATGTATTATTATTATTATTATTATTAGCATCGTGTCTTACTACCCGTTCGGGTTATACGCACTTACGCTAATGTGTAATGGTAGGGCGATTGTGAGATGAAATGGAGGACCTACAAGTTTAACGTGGAATTCGAACCACGGTGGAGGCCCGGCATTCTTCACATTCACGAGTTGTGATTAATACACGTCTTGTCAGAGGTGAAGGAAGGGTTTGGTACTCAGATAAATCTGTGCCGGTACTGAGGATTGAACCCCGGGCCCCAGCACAGAAGTCCGACACCTTACCCCTGGACCACCAGGTCACACTAATTGATGTATTACCACATGAAAATTATTTTAGTAGGTTTTATAACTCTCAAAAAAGCTATTACTCATCTAGAGACCCGCTTGGTCGGTCAAAAATTGGTCCAAGCCCTAAGTCAGTGGGGTTCAACCTGGGGTCTGTGAATATCAAGGTTCTTAGAATGTTAATTTTTGTAGCATCGCATTTTACTATCCGTTCAAGTTGTACGCGTATGTATTAATTTCACGAACGTGTTAAGGACTAGGAAGGTTTAATCAAGAGGAAATGGACCCACATTTGTGTAGAGGGAGAGTGGAAAACCATTTAAGAAAAAACCTCAATGCAGCTTACCAGGATTGAACCCCGATCTTCACGTCTTCGGCAGACTAGTATTTCTTGATAGTAGCACGTTAGACCACGTGGCCACCGAAGCAGGTTAGAATGTCAATTTAATTACGTTTCATTCTGTGAGTTTTCAAGATATAACACTGAAACAGAAACCATAAATTCTTAAGTAATTCTAGAAATAATCTTATATTGTCACACAATCTTGCGTTAAGTCTCCTCTTAGGAGCTACGTAATTTTTTTTATTTATATGTATACATGTATATTTAATATATTTAGTTATTTAGCACCGTGTCTTACTAACAGTTTGGGTTATACACCTAAGTACTAATTACGCTAATGGTTTAGGAATTGGTAAGGTTAAATTTAGAGGAAGTGAACCCTCATTTGCGTGCAGGAAGAGTGGAGAACCATTTCGAAACACCCCCCCCCTCAAGTTCACCCGATCGAGATTTGAACCTCGATCTCCCCGTCCTTGGCAGTCTGGCTCATCACGAAACTAGAGCGTTAGCCAACTACACTGATACTTTTTTTTTTAATATTATTTTATGCTAAAACACAAAATTATCAGGACCAGATTTATGGTTTTCCAGGAGAGTCTCGGACGTATGGACATGTATATGATCTGGGAACACCATATGGTTTTATATGTGGATAATAGATTATGATACCTCGTGATAAGAACCAACAACTTTGGGGGTACAAAGTTGAAGATAAATTATATACGTATGGGGGAGGGAGGATATGCAAACAAAAAATGTTATCACTGTTCTAAGATGTCACTCTCCCATTAGACTAGACAACCGATTAAAGGGAAGGTCTAAATTATAACCTCGAATGTTAAAACATTAGCTCAAGGCCTCGGTTTCGATCCTTGTCTTAAGGTTGTCGTAATTTATCGCTTAATTTAACAAAAATTATAGTCTTAAAATTTCTATTTCAAAAAAGCGTTTTTAATTAAATATTTTTTATTAGTAATATCTATAGTTTATATGACAAATTGTTTCAACATATGCATTAAACTTATATATTTGTAGATAATCTACCTACCCAAACCATTTTGTGGCAGAAATTTGAGTTAACGGGTTAAATATGTACCGAGAGCGCGGTCAGTGAGACAGGACTATCCGGCGATCAGAGTGTTGTAGGAGGTGTGAAAGCTGTGCTACCTGACTACCGTGCGGCTAGATCAGTCCCGCTCGCCCACCACCCAGCATAGCGGCTAGTCAAACAGGTCCTAGCCGCTGGCCGGCAACACATTCCACACACAACTGTCACACATTATCCTCGGCCCACATACTCGTCTCATTGTCGTGAAGGTCCACAAGGACTCGGCCGTGGCCGTGATCCTCTCTCTCGGGGACTTTTCAGAAGATGATTCACATCTTACTAGATTACCATTTTTATTTTCCCCACCGCGTCTTAATAACCGTTCGGTTTATACATACATAAATGATTATTATAGGAGAATATTGAAGGTGCTAGTATTAAGGAAATGTATACACGTTTACGTGTTGTGAATAATAAACATTGAAAAAAAACCAACCTAAGTACACCCGAGCAAGATTCAAACACCGATCTACCGATCAGCAGCTACCTTGTCTAACACGACTGACAGGATCTTGATAAAACTTTTTATTAGAAAAAGTGATGATGAGAAATATTAACGTGTATTGAAAAATAAAAGCATGGAAATAATTTATTCGTCTTTTAAATGGTTAAGAAAAATAAAAAGTATTATTTTTTTGGAGGTGGGAGGAGGGTACTTTATCTGTGGTAGGAGGAAGGATGAAGATATCTGCAATGACTATTTGTAAAAATACCTGTACAGGAATTCTTTTCCTTAGCATTAAATTGCTCTCGAAATAATCTCTTTGAAACACAATTGGATCTGTCAGTGATTTGAATTTATTCTGATTAAAATAAGCCACCAGCCTAAGCATTGAAGAGGAATACAAAAATAAACGATTAATAGTCGTCCTCAGCACTACCCTGCCCGGTTCGATGGTAGGATGCAGTACACACAGACTTGAGCTCACAAATCGGAAGTCACCATGGAGTCAAAATGGCGGAAGAAAAGGGAACAGACCCACCCACTTCGGTGGCCGCAACGTCTAACGCGCCGCTCTCGCAATAGACTAGACTGCCGATGACGGGGATATCGAGGTTCGAGTGTCGGTCGGGTGTACTGAGGGTAGTTTATACAAAAAATATTTTCCACGCCAATGCGGGTACACTTACTCTAAATTTGACCTTCCTAATCCCTAAAAACCATTAACGTCATTAATACATACGCGTATAACCCGAAGGGTTAGTAAGACCCCCGCCTCGGTGGCGTAGTTGGCTAACGCGCTTGTCGTGTTGAGCTCGACTGCTGAGGACGGGGAGATCGAGGTTCGAATCTCGGCCGGGTGAACTGGGGGTGGTTTTTCCTAAACAGTTTTCCACTCTCCCTCCACACAAATGCGGGTTCACTTCCTCTAATTCAACCTTCCCAATTCCCAATCCATTAGAGTAATTAGTACTTAAAGCGTATAATCCGAACGGGTAGTAAGACGCGGTGCTAAATAATATTATTATTATTATTATTATTATTATTAGTAAGACAAGGTGCTATAAAAAGGGGGGGAAGACCGGCTGGCGAATTAGTAGAAACAAGGGTTTTCACGGTGTTCAATGTTCCCTGTTAGTTCCCAATCCATTTAGGTAGTCAAATGGGTCGAATGGTTCAAGGCCGTGGCTTCCAACCTTTTCCATATTGCAGCCCCCCCGAAGCCAATGAAAATTTGATATGGCCCCCCTAAATTCGTGGCTCTGGCCATACGAGGGGAAATTAAAAACCTACACACATTCTAATACTACACATTAAGCAATTTATATCAATAAAAGAAAAATGCTTAGTCGGGCGGTAATGGAAAAAAAAATCTTTAAGAAAATTTTAAATAGGGAATATTCTTTATATTATGATGTAAAAATACAGTAAAAAATAGCGTAATAATCTAGGTACGTTTGCGGACACCACAAGACTCCTCGCGGACCTTAGGTTGGGAACCTCTGGTCCAAGGCGCCACTCTCGTAATAGATTGAACTCACGTATGTACTTAGGGTGGTTTTTTTAAATAAATTATTTTCTATTCCTCCATGAAAATGCGGGTACACTTTATTTACAATCCAACCTTCCTCATCCCTAACACATTAGCGAAATGAGTACATATGTGTCCAGCCTGAACGGGTATTAAGACTCGGTCCTGAGCTAAAAATCCCTTTCAAATGACGTATGTGATTCATCCCTGCATCGCTAATCCATGAGAGTCTTACCAAGGCGTCATGTAAAACCATTTTTACGAGGCTATATAATTGCCAAGCTCTTTGGCTGAAGGATATTCTCCTTTGAATAGAAAATATGGTCACGTGTCGTGCGTGGGACATGGATTCCTAGCCTTTTAAGGTACCTTATGATTGCTGGACATATGTTATGCTATACCAAGTGAACTGTAAGGGACTCGTAGGTACTGCTTATGTGACTCGCGTATAAATATTATGGGTGTTGTCTTTATTTTAATAATAAAAATCTATTATTACAACGCTAGCACGAATTTGTATGTCATGATTCTATATTCACGTGTGGGTGTAGGGAAATAACAATTAATTACCTGTACAATATATTTTGTTTTGTTAAGATATACGTGATTTAAATTTAAAACTTATTTTTTCTCAATGATGCTATTTTTTTAGAACTTGTTGAATTTAGTAAAGTGCACAATACCTTTTATTAAACATAAAATAAACTGTTTCAAATATGTTACAGATTCTTTAGAAAACCCATTAACTTAGGCCTACGTTAAGTATGTAAATAATACAAAATTATTTTTATTTAGCACTGCGTCTTACTACCCGTTTGGGTTATACACTTAATTACTAATTACGCTATGGATTAGGAATTGGGAAGGTTAAATTTAGAGGAAGTGAATCCACATTTGGGTGGAGGAAGGGTGGTAAGCCATTTAGGAAAATCCACCCCGAGTTCACCGGACCAATATTCGAACCTTGATCTCGCCGTCCTCAGCAGTCTGGCTCAATACGAAACTAGTGCGTTAGCCAACTACGCCACCGAGGCGGGTATTTAAGAAATTAATTTTGTACTATCTCATTTATAAATATTTATTTAAGTACTTTTCAAATATAAAAAGTTGAGAATAACTTAATTTTTATCAGCCACTCTGTATAATTCGAGTTTTTGCTAGTTTGAAATTGACCCGCACCCCTTCCACTCTTAACTATATTCTACTGTATTTTGAAACAATCACCTTAAGTAATTTATTGAGAATCATTTCTTACTTAGAACATAAAATTAAAATAATTCAAATATATTCAAGGTATTAATTTTTTTTTGCATCGAAGTTGAAATTAAATTAAAATTCACATAACTATAGAGAGGAGGAAACACATGTCTAATAAAATATTATGTTAAGCTAAATGTCATAGCTACCGCAGGCTACTTGTTTGTATGAAAGCGTGAATAAAATGAAAAAAAAAAAAATTACTGTTTCCGTTATGCCGAGAATATACTGTTAAATGGCTCTTTTGCTTAATGGGGTAGTTAAGATTGCTTTCACAAGTATATTTCCGCAACATCTATGTCTTCAGGGTATTAGCCCAGGATTTAACTACCTCGCACATTAGAAGCGAATAAAGAAGTGGTTTTTTTTATTTTAAGATCTAAAAAAATAATCAACTCTTTTAAGGGTCACCGCGTCTAACTACCAGGTCAGGTTATGTACATATCTACTAATTACGCTAATGAGTTCGGAATGAGGTAGATTGAATTTAAAGGAAGTGTACCCATTTGCGTGGAAAACTATTTTGGAAAAAAAAACCACCCTCTGTGCATCCAACCGGGATTCGAACTCCAAGCTCCCTGTGCTCGGCAGTCTAGCCTAACACAAGAATGACACCTTACACCATGTGGCCATCGAAGCAGGTCATATTTACATTAATTTATTATAAATGAGTAAGTTAAAACTTAGAGTGAATGTTAACGCATTTGCGTGGAGGGATAGAAGGAAACCACCCTCAGAACATTCTAACGGGATTCGAACCACGTCCTCCTCCTCACCAACAATCTAGTCTATTGTGGGAGTGACGCCCAACTACATTAATTAGACCCAGCGACCTAGCCGGTCTCAACTTATCAATTTTTTTTTAGAATTACTCTTTATCCCTGCTTCTATTCCGGATAGACTCAAAAGAAACAAGAAGCAGCGCATTCCGTCGTGTCTTTTGAAGATCAATTCTTAGAAGCGTGCTATAATCAATTCTTCCTGTGGTGTACACTAGACCACTGGCAGAGCAATTCCAATGAAAGTGAAAATTATAGTTTCTTTTACTTTAAAAATTATTTAATCATAATAAAAAAACAAACACTTTTTCTGCATCAAGGATATTGTGAAACTGACTCAGATGCGTGAAGAAACTAGTTCGTTTTACGACCGCTATTGTGTGGTTGAGTTAACTGAGTCAATGCCACCAACATCACGAGATTTTCTTGGCAGTTGATCCGAGGTAGACGGCGTTAGCAGAGTTCTTATTTCAGTCTATCAAATATACATCGCCCGTTTTGGAATAGCCTCATGGTCTAAGGCGCTACTCTCGTAATAGACTAGACTGTCTAAGGGTACGGCCAGACTGGGCGAGCGAGTGAGCACGTGACTAAAAAATAAAATAGAACACATTGATTGTAATGAGAGGTGGCCAGACTGGGGCGAGCGAGCGCGCTTGAAAGATAGAACGGGTTCTATTTTTCAAGAGCACGCGCTCGAGCCGGTACAGTCTAGTTTACAGGGCCCGGGAAATATTATTGTTTAATGGTATACATTGCGTGCTAAAAATACTTCTCAATTTGACATAATATTTGACTTTTTTTATAATTATTGATAGATTTAACCCACTTGCTAGTAATTTAATTGGTAAGAGCGTAAATAATATACTGTATATATGTAAACACGATATCTTAAGATACTTCAATATTATAATCAAAGTAGGTCTTTACAAATAATAATCACCATTAGCGTGAAAAGAGGATGGAAAAAACCACAACAATAAATCAGTTGTCAAAAACCACGCTCAGTTCACTGAGCCAAGATTTTAAGATTTTAACCTTCGTCTCCCCGTCAAAAACTATCGAGAGCTATCTGGTAATCACGCGCTCGCCAGTTTGGCCGTCCAGTCGCTCGCTCGCATGCTGTCAGTCTGGCCGAACCCTAATACGGGGAGATTGGCTTACTGAGGGGAGTTTTTCTTAAACGGGTTTCCACTCTCCCTCCACTCAAATGCGGGTACACTTTATATCAAGTCAACAGTGTATTTAATACTTAGGTTTATAGCCTGAATAGGTAGTAAGACGTGGTGCAAAAAAAAATCCGCATTTAAAAAATTGGAACGTAAATATAAGCCATAAACGCATAATCAACGGGTGTTTGGTCATATTGAACTTTATAACTCGCGTAAATTGTCAACCCTCACTTGAAATCTCCAACCAGAAGTCTTAACCCCACCCACCCACCTCTACACATATCACTATTCATTCGGGCTATTGTATTATATTCGAATATATGTTAATCAAGGCCATGTGGAAGTGATATGGATGGCTGAGTTTTGCAGGAAATATAATACATATTTGCGTGTAGGGAGATTGAAAAACCATTTCGGGGGGAGGGAGGGGGGGGGGAATGCAGTACACCCAAATGGGATTGGGTCCCCTATCTTCCCACCAATGGCAAACCGGACTAGATGAGCCTAACGTTTAGACCGCGTGTCCATCAGTGCCAGAAGTAGATCCAAAGAAATCTAAAAGTGACAGAATAGATTTTCATCAAAGTAATTATTAGAACATGACTTACCTGCAATCAGGTTATAGCTCTATCCAACGGGGATTCAAACCCGGTGCTTTCCGTCATCAGTAGTCCAGTTTACTGCGAGAATGAAGCCTTAGACAGTTTCACCACCGAAGCGTGTAAAATTTAATTGCGCACATTAATGTTAACATGGGTAGACAACAGTTAATCATAAACTCAATATTTTAACAAGGCATGTCTTAAAACTCATTTTAACTCATGTTTTGCTATTTTAATCTAAATACTTTACATCCACACCATGAATGTGACATATTTTACAGAGTTATCAATGATACACTTTTTATTTAGTTTGTTAGGATTTTTTTTAGAAATGTTTTTAAGTAAGATAGACTTTCTCAGAGTTTGTAGTAAATATATTACATTAGTTTACGAGCATAACTACAGCGTAATAAAGTAGTCCTACTTCTGTTGGTTTCACATTATTGATTATAATGGCATCAACATTTGATTGAAGTGATAAACTTGTACATGAGCTTATAATATCAAGACGTGTGTTTTTTCACCATAGAGAATGGGTTAGTTTATGAGTAGTGACTAGAGTAATCGAAGAAACAAAGTAAATTAAATATACATCATAAATACTATATAATGTGTAGATCTAAACAGAAATTGTATATATTGACGCTCAGGAGGCTGGGTTCATGCACGACTGAGGGCACTAAGAGTAATTTCAATTTCATATTATTATTTCTATCTTCTTTCCAAAGGGAGGTTGTAAGCATTTCTTAAAATTTGCGGACAAGGGTCTGTATCTTTGTAGTTTTATTTAGCAAAATAAACATTTTTGGTCAACCTAAATCAAATATGGCTTCATTAGATACTTTTTACTTTCTCTCGATCCCTCAGAGAGAGCAGTATTATGATCCACGATATTTTGATAAATGTCGAAGTTTTATGAACTGCTGAAACAAAAAAAGTAATTTTCATGATGCCGTATGTATTTTTCTTTGTCTTTACCTAGATCCTAAAGTTAGATGTCTAACCCTAGCATTAAGTGTAGTCTACTTAAGAAGAAACATAGAAAAAAAAATTCTCCAAATCCGCTCTAAGGGTTTATATAGTTTTATCAAATTCACTTTCATCGATTCCAAAAATAACTCTGAGGTCAAACGAGTTCAAAATGATGGATATGTATAATATATGAATTTGATTTCATAAAGTGAAAGTTAAATCACCGGAACTAAACCGGCATCCTTCCAAGACACTCCCCTATGGCTTGCAAGATATTTTCCCAGAATTCCAGAGGAGCTCCACTTAAATCCTAATGAATAATCAGGATTAGGTTGTCAAGTAACCGGAGAAGGGAACAGATGTTGCTCTAGTCTTGGTAGCTCAGTTCTGTTCTTCCAAGATATAGATCCGGAGTAATTGGATACCTACCTGGAAGAATTTGAACTATGTATTTTAAGGACTTGCTGTTAAGGTGCGATGAAAGGGGATACGAGAAAAGGCCAGTGTCTTTGCAGTTTTTATAGCAAAACTTTTATTTGGTCGAAGTAAATAAACTATTGCTTCAGTATAAACATAAGAGTTTACTTTTATTCACAAGTTGATATAAATAGTTGTCATGAGCATAGCGGGATTAGATGAAAAACTTTTTAAATAAAGATAAAAAGTTGTCATGAAATTTCAGGACACCCTTGTCAGATATTCTAGAAATGTTGATATCATCTTGTGAAGAAAATTAAACTCATGGTTTTTGCTGGAGGATTAATTATTAGATTTCTTAAGGCCAAAACAGTTTTGATATAACATCTGAAAAAATACTGCTCTCACTCGCGTATCCTAAACTGCCACCTTAAAATACAACCCAACCCAAATTTGTTTTTAGCTTTATCGAATTCACCCAGTAGGTAGAGCATTTGAGGTTGTTTCAAAAGGTCAAAGAGTCTAAATTCACATGCGAGCAGTAGATGCCCTGGAAATCAGCTATTTGGTATCTCTTCACTTGAGGTCACTCGCCATCTGGCGTCTGGCGTCTGGCATATGGCATCTGGCATCTGGCTCAAGTTGAGAGCACGCAGACACGAAATCAGGGGGAGAGTTCCATCCATATACTGGGGTTCCTAATTAAAGAGACAAGGGTGAAGCAAACCCTACACGCCACTGAGATGTGAGCACATCGCAGTGCTTGACTCTTGTTTCATTGATACGGTCCTATTTTCATAGAAAGAGACGTTTATAAAATACAAACATATATATTTTTTCTTCAGTCAACAATGATAACATTTCACTATATTAATAGTCTTATTTTATAGGTATTAGTAATATCTATCAAAAGTTATTATTATTAGCACCGCGTCTTACTACCCGTTCGGGTTATACGCACTTACGCTAATGTGTAATGGTAGGGTGATTGCGAGATGAAATGAAGGACCTACAGTTTAACGTGGAATCCGAACCACGGTGGAGGCCTGGCATTCCTCACATTCACAAGATGTCTTGTCAGAGGTGAAGGAAGGGTTTGGTAATCAGATAAATCTTTGCCGGGACCGAGGATTGAACCCCGGNGGAGGCCTGGCATTCCTCACATTCACAAGATGTCTTGTCAGAGGTGAAGGAAGGGTTTGGTAATCAGATAAATCTTTGCCGAGACCGGGGATTGAACCCCGGCCGCCAGCATAGAAGTCTGACACCTTACCACTAGACCGCCAGGTCACCTTATCAAAAGTTGCAGCTGCAGATAACATATATATATATATATATATATATAAAATCTATTTAGGTCATGTTATCTGCAGCTGCAGCTGCAGATAACATATATATATATAAAATCTATTTAGGTCATGTTATCTGCAGCTGCAACTTTTGATAGATATTACTAATACCTATAAAATAAGACTATTAATATAGTGAAATGTTATCATTGTTGACTGAAAAAAAAAATGTTTGTATATATATATGGTTAAATGGTTTCACTGATCTCAATCCCACTGTTTAATCGATTCAGTGGCCACATGTCCTAAGGCATCATTCTCTTAATAAACTAGACTGCGATCGGGTTTACTATGGGTTGTTTTTCCTAAATAGTTTTCCACTCTCCCTCCACGCAAATGCAAGTGCACTCCCTCTAAATTCAAACTTCCTAACACATTAGAGTAACTAGTACATAGGCGTATAACCAGGAAGGTTAGTAAAACGTGGTGCTAGAAATAGTATTTTATTTTTTTAAGTTGACCTAAGAAAAGCACATCCCGATGTGACATCCGGGACGAGTTGTATCACCTACCTAAGTTTCCCCCCGAGGTGAGATGGGATATTAAGGTTGCTAACAACCCACTAGCTCTGCTATAACTATTCAAAATTAATTTTGAACTACAGAGTCCTACTACTACTAGCACCGCATCTTACTACCCGTTCGGGTTGTACGCACTTACGCTAATGTGTAATGGTAGGGTGATTGTGAGATGAAATGGAGGACCTACAGTTTAACGTGGAATCCGAACCACGGTGGAGGCTTGGCATTCCCCACATTCACAAGTTGTGATTAATACACGTCTTGTCAGAGGTGAAGGAAGGGTTTGGTAATCAGATAAGTCTGTGCCGGGACCGAGAAGTGAACCCCAGCACAGAAGTCTGACACCTTACCCCTGGACCACCAGGTCAACTTTAGACAAGTAACTAGTCAACGATATTTGAAGATTGTTTACAACTAGATAATTTGCGAACATTCACTTGAACCAAAAGAAAGGAACATTGTATGTTAGATTGGCCTTGTAACTTTCAGTATGAGTAGGCTAGATTAGTGGTGGTGCGGTTGGTTCATGGGAAGGGGTGGGCCAATACCTAAACCTAGCTTTGTGAAAGCCGATTTATGAACACTAGAATGAGTTTTTTGTCTATTCGCTAGTTAAAGCATCTTTAAAATTAACTGATTTTTAAAATTCCCGCTGATAGCACGTAGCGATCCCCGTGTTGAAGGACTCAAGCTCTCTCAATGAGCGCAGCCATTTTAACCTGAAGGCTGTGGGTCTGGTGGGCTGGGTTCATTTAGGGTATTTTTCCAAATTTGATTTATCACTTGTTTTCTTATCTCTTCTCCACGCTGATGCGGGGGCACTTAATCTCAATTACCATCATAATCGCTACCCCTTAAATTGAGTCATTAAGGTGCGGCAGAAGGGAGTGCAAGTGTTTTTACAGTTTTTATAGAATTGAGTTTTTTTTTACCAAAATAAATCAAATGTTTCTCCAGTAGCAACGTAGAGTTTAGTTTTCTACACATGCTAGTATCAACATATATTAAATATCTCTCAAGGGTGTCCTGGAATTTTGTCAAAACTTTTTCTCTTTATTTAAAAAGTTTTGACAAAATTCCAGGACACCCTTGACAGATATTCCAGATCTGTTGATATTAGCATGTGCAGAAAACTAAGCTCTATGTTGCTACTGGAAAAATGTTTGATTTATTTTAGCCAAAAAAATTAATGCTATAAAAACTGTCAAATTACTCGCGCACCCTTCTGCCGCACCTTAATAACCATAGTGTTAAATGTAAACATTAAAAATATAATACAAACTATTCAATTTAAATAAGCATATTTAGTAACATGTGGTTTGAAAACGTGCACTACCATTCACCTTGTTAGAGGATGGGAAATAATGTTATGGTGGTGGGGAGGAAAGAGGGGGAGGGGCCTCACCCAGCTAGGAATTAAACCCTGACCTCCCTGATAGAGATTTTTAAGGGTCTTGAAAGCATATATAGTATTTTGATTATTATCTTTGAAGTGCTGTAGCTGATCAAAGAGAAAATGTTTTGTGCTCAAAAAGTAATATTGCCGTGCAAAATATTAAAATGTAAATAGTAGTTAATTATTATTATTATTTTTAGGGCTCGAATAAACGTCAACTCAAAGCTTACCAACGTTCAGTAAATATTAATGAAGATTCTAAAATTCTATAACCATGAAAAAAATAAGATAATTTAAAATTTCTCTGTTATTTAAGGTAGTATGGATGGAGACGCGAGGGAAAAGCCAGTGTTTTTGCAGTTTTTATGGCAAAACCCTTTTTTTTTTGCCAAAAATAAATAAAACATTGCTTCAGTACAAACATATAATTTAATTTTCTTCATATGTTTAAATCAAAATTTCTTGATTATCTGTCAAGAGTGTTCTGGAATTTAATGATAACGTTTTCTCTAAATTTAAAAAGTTTGTTAAATAATGCCGCCATACTCATGACCGATATTAAGGAACTGTTGATATCAACATGTGAAAAAAAATGTGTTTATATATAAATTAATATTTTTTAAATATATTTATTGTTTGTTTTTTTAATGCTGTTATTTTGAAATTATTATGAACTAACCTAACCTTACACTACAATTCGTTATCTAAGCCACAGGATTTTATTTAGTTAGTAAAACAAAGATACTCACAAAGATTAAATACTTTTAGACGAGGCATGGAAACGAACCATAGTTTTATAAAACTGGCCACGGGATCGTATACTTTTTAAATAAAATAATACTTCAATTTGCCAAAATATGACTACTTTTTTACTGTGACTAACTGAAAAATAAAGTATCAATTCAATATGGATTCGAAACTTGAGTTTTGATACATCTACAATTTATAAACATTAATTTTATGTAAGAGGTTAAGGGATTTTAGTTCCTAAAGTAGATAATGTAGTCGATAATTTCCTCTTTATTCCCAGCGTTTTCTTTACCATTATAATTATCTAAAAAGTTCAAGCGTTTAAAATCTACGATAGGTTCCGGAAGTGACCTAGAATATTGGTAAACTCTAACTCATGCACGCGCGCCAAGCGTCTTTGATCGGAACTTCTTTAATTACGGTGTTTTGTTCTATTATCGTGGGTGGCGTGAAACTTCCGTGAGAAGACCCACCTGATTCGTGCCCACTGCGCAGTCATGTCTGCGCAGGTCTGACACTACTTGCCTCGTTTCTAAATGAAAGCCTTCACTCCAGAAGGTTTGGTTAAGGGCACGGCCACACCTGCGACCTGGTCGCCGCGACCAAGAATCCAACACGTATTGCCGTGTAATATTATGAGGGTGGCCATACTACGCGACTACAATCTAGTGACAGCGATCTCGGGTCGCAAACGGGAGCGACTTTGGGTCTCAGTGGCCGACCAAGTAGCAAGTATGGCCGTGCCCTTGGACGTTACGTTTACTGATGCACTCTAAATCTGACAAGCTGAGAATTGATAGCTCTCCCTATGAAATTCTTAATGTTGAGGTGGAAGGCGACGCGCGCTAAGATCAGTATTTTTGCGTTGTTTTTTTTTAAATAATAAAAAGATTATTGTGTTGAACAACATTATTACTGACCTTGTTGTGCAAATACAGCTATATTTTCTTAGAAAGAACCTTTTAAAAATATACAAATATATTTTTTGCAGCCATTGATAACATTTTACTATTTTTACTAGCGTTATTTATGTAGGTAGGCCATTTATAATATAAACCAAACGTGACAGCTGTATATAATATGACTTTACGTATGAATACGTGAAAGTATATCCAGTAATGTTTCTAGCTGTTATATAAGGTTCTTCCCATGAGAATTGGACTCTACATGTGTAAATACTTGTCCGACACCTTAACTCAGTAGTTACTAATGATCTAAGGGTACTGGGTTCAATTACAGTAATGGCTGAACATTTATCATTGATGAAAATATGTATTTATCCTTTCACATTGATAAATTGACGGCAGGGGACTGAATGTTGTGCTTATCCTAGTCTTAAGTTATATTACAAGGCATATGAAGCTAAGGCAGGCCTAGTCAGTTCGTAGTGGAAAATATAATTATGGCTTGAATAAAACACTGATCCAGACTATAGGTGGGAAACAATAATGGACGTAAAGCAAATGTCTGAATTATTATTATTATTATTATTAGCACCGCGTCTTACTACCCGTTCGAGTTATACGCACTTAAGCTAATGTGTAAAGAAAAGTAGGGTGATTGTGAGATGAAATGGAGGACCTACAGTTCAACGTGGGATCCGAACCACGATGGAGCCCTGGCATTCTCCACATTCACAAGTTGTGATTAATACACGTCTTGTCAAAGATGAAGGAAGGGTTTGGTAATAAGATAAATCTGTACCGGGACCGAGGATTGAACCCCGGACCTCCAGCACAGAGGTCCGACATCTTACCTCTAGACCACCAGGTTACCTAAATATCTAAGTATTTACAGATAAGTCGGTAATGAAAATATGTTACACATGTAAGTCAATGGGCACATACTAAAGGGGAATTAAAAAATAATAATTGGAAACTAAAAATTTAAAAAACAAATATTTAAGACATATTAAATAAAACTGCAATGCGTCTTAAAAGCCAAAGTATAGCTATTATTTTATGTGGCTCACCTATTTTTACGGGGCTTTTTAAATTGTCATGAGTAATCGAAGTTAATGGTGTTGGTGACCTAATGTGGTGGGCTTAGACATTTTAGATAAGTGGTGTTTTTTTTAGCCGGTGGGATGAGGAACCCGGAAGTCATTTAGAGTTGCCATAAACGTTTCAAAAGTGTTTTTTTTTATCTCCGAGAGTTTGCAGGCACCACTCTCATGACATTCACAAATAGCAAGCTGAAGCCATTTATAATCGTTGGTAGGATTTTTTTTAGGAGGAAACTCAGTAAAAACATAAATGTGTTTTTTTGTAATCAACATTAGTAACATTTATTATACTATTAATGTTATTTTATAGGTATTTATAATATCTATTAAAAGTGACAGTCGCATATCACATGACTTGACGTATGAATACGTGAAAGTAGATCCAATAGCTTTTCAATTTGTCAGATAAGTTCTTCCGATGATAATTGGACTGTTTGTATATTTATTCCTGATGCTGATAACGAAAATTAAAAGAAATAGAATTGTTTGACCTTAGCAATATAATGCTGAGTGTTATTTCTCATAATCAATCAATGACACACAGGAATGTAAATATATAATTGGTCTACCTAAATGAAAGCCGAACATAAGTTTGTTTCAAGGAAAAGTATTTTTCAACATAAGCAATTAAGCATGGATAACATAAATTGTTGTTTGTTATATATAAGTTATTTATTAATCACATAAAAACATCAACATTCAATTTACATAGATATGCTTACTCAACTGACAAATACAACAGCACACACCAACCCCGTAGGATTCTCGGACGCGAGACGCTACAGAATTATAGATGAAGTGCTATAATTATAGCACCCTGACGGGCTGATAAAAGCTATTCTTTGGGTTAAGGGTGGGGAAAATTAAATAAACCCGCCTCATCGCACATAGTGGTCAACTGTGGCATAAAAATTGACATATAAAGAAAGCCCCCTTTCAAAGGCGAGAGGGAAAACCATAGAAACAAGTGACAAAAATAGATTACACTACCTATGACAGGTATAACGGGGATAGAATCCAGGTCGAATGTACTGAGGGTGTTTTTCCTCGGTGATTTTCCACTTTCCTTCCACGAAAATTCTGGTACACTTCATCTATAGTTAACCTTCCTCATCCCTAACTCTTTAGCGTAGTTAGTACATATGTGTGTGGCCTGAACAAGTAGTAAGAACAAGATAAGAAGGTTTTGACTAATTTTTTTCTACAAACTACAAACATAAAGTGTACTTAAAAGTTATTGCAAAGATGTTTTTCATTAGATTAACATTTACTTTATTATTGGCAACAAAACTATCAATCTATTAAATAATTATTTGGTTGAAAGTATTGTTGCTACCAAAGGGCGAAAGATTAATTAAATACTTAAATACACGTCGGTGTCTCAGTTGGTAAGTAATATTTATAAGCAGACCTTGATTTGATGTTTTGATATATTATTTAAGCTATCAAGCTACAGTAGCGTACGCAGGATTGTGAATTAAGGGTGCAGGGGCCTCAAGAAGCTCTTTTTTTTGGGGGGGGGGGG
>CABEEJ010001887.1:24627-46311 GCA_901482245.1 Timema douglasi
GGGGGGGGGGGGTTGGTTTCCTCCAACTGCGGAAGGATTTTTTTTATCATTATATACACCTAGAAGCTTTTTTGGAAGGTTTTTTATTGGTATTTATTAACTTGATCATTTATATTTTTACTGTTATAAACATAATGATCTAACAAAATAATAAATAAATTGGTTTGACCGTCACATAGGCCTACAATTACCAAAATCTCCGATTATTTATAGAAGATAAATGTCTAGCCACTGTGCAACGCCTGGATTGAACCATGTGTGAAACTGGGAGATTTGGAACCCACCGCAATATTCAGTGTTGAGGGTTCGATCATACTGACAAGCGTGAGAGCGAGCGCGTGAGCGACTGGGTGGCCAAACTGGCGAGCGAGCGCGTGATTATAAAATAGCTCTTGATAGTTGTTGACTAGGAGGCAAAGGTTCGAGTCTTGGCTCAGTGAACTGAGGGTGGTTTTTGACAAATGATTTATTGTTGTGGTTTTCTCATCTTCTCTCCACGCTAATAATGATTCATATTTGTAAAGGCCTACTTTAATTATAATATTGAAGTATTTTAACATATAAGTTTTACACATATTTACAAATATATGTATAGGTATGGTTTATGATCTTACCAATTAAATTAGGCCGTTAATAGCAAGTGTGCCAAACCTTTCGAAATAGTAAAAATGTCAAAATGAGAAGTTTTCCTAGCACTCAATGAACCAATATACAATAATATTGCCCAGCGCTTGTAAACTAGACTGTACCGGGTCGTGCGAGCGCGCGCTTGAAAAATAGAACCAGTTCTATCTTTCAAACGCTCGCGCTCAGTCGCTAGCTCGCACGCTCCAATCTGTCCGTCCCTTTAGGCTACTTCCTAGATTGCAAGAACATCAATTAGGACTACTAGGAAGGATCAACACAAGGATGTTTGGCACTTGATAATTTATTTGCTCACAACATTTAACTGGTCATACTACCCCATCCCCCATTTTATTTTATTTTCGGATCTACGTAGATCGGGGGGCATCCCCAAACCCTGGTAGGGAGGGCTCGAGTCCCCTTAAGTCCTCTTCCCCCTACCATGGGTACGCTACTGTCAAGCTACAATACTTAAATATTTAATGTATTTAAGGAGTAATTTTCTAGCTACATTTTCTAATTCCTTAAATCATTCACCTACGTCAAAGTTCGAGATTTCTCCCGGTATCTGCAGCTGTCGTGAGAGCTTCCAGGAACAAGTAACAAGATGGCGGTGTGAGGTCAGTTAACCTCTATGACCCGAACACGATTCACGATCTGTCAGATAGAGATTTGGGGGAGGAAACGTAGGGAGGGAATGGGAGAGGAAATACCGACCCAGAAAAAAAAACCTTTTCTAGTAGACACTCATTCTGTTTGACAAGACTTTGCCAACTATACAACAAAAAGTGGTTTATTTATTGTTGATTTACATGCGGAATCTCATCAGATAGTGTTCTAAAAGTTCATAACAGGACTCGGTGAAAACCTGATAAGCTCATATCTAAAATGAGATCTTGTTCAAATAAAAGTTTAAGAGACAATATTTGAAGACGGTAAATTTTGTCTTGCCACAGGAGCAAGAGTATGTGTGTTTGTTTTTACTAGAAAACCTTCTAGTATTTTGAAAATTTTCTTCATAATCAGATTACGCAGCAAATCCATCCTTGCAAGCACCCTAGGCATTCACTTTTTCACATACTTTGATGGAATATTATGTGAATGCTATAATCTGTTTTGCTTGACTAAATCTAGTTTCTGTGTTTTTTGTTTTGTTTATAGCACCACGTCTTAGTACCCGCTCGGGCTATACGCCTATATACTTTTTTTTTAGCACCGCGTCTTACTACCCGTTCGGTTTAAACTCTCAATTACTAACTACGATAATGGGCTAGAGATTGAGAGTGCTAAATTTATGGGAAGTGAACCCATATTTGCGTGGAGAGAGAGAGGAAACCATATTAGGAAAAAACTTCCAGTTCACCCTACCGAGATTCGTACCGCAATCTCCCCGTCCTCGGCAGTCTAGCTCAACATGAAAATAGCGCGTTAGATAACTACGCCACCAAGGCGGGTTATTAAGCTAAATATGTTAAGGATGAGGAAGGTTGAATTTAAAGGATGTGTTTGCGTGTGAAGAGAGTGGGAAAAACAATTTAGAGGAAACCACCCTCAGTTCAGCCTTCCGGGATTCGAACTCCAATCTCCCTGTCATCGACAGTCTAGTCTATTACGAGTGATGCCTTAGACCACACGTCCACAGAACCGGGTGAGATGATTATTACACTAAAAATATATTCTACTGAATCAAAATTTTAGTTACTTTTGGAAAAAAAAAAAAACTGAAAAATTACTCACCTTAACTTCCCCCACACACCTTCTAACCTTATTACAACCTTCGTGGTTCCAGACAGTTATCATTTAGTGACCTTCATTAAGAAGATCTACCAGCAGATGGTTAGTTGTCTGCGAGTAACCTCAACATAGCCACGTCATTTATTTTTTTGTTCCTCTCGGTCTTCATGGTATAATGGCCTGGCGACTCGAATCGGGGGTCTCTATTATAAAAATGTGAAAGGCAAACATTTTTCATGATCACACCTACATAAAACTTACGTACATATGTATTATAAACTGTTGGATTCGCCACAGGGAAAAGCTGTTATTTATTTTTCGCGACAACCACCATTTTATGATTATCGTTGGAAGGCAGTGACAGTGTTTTGTAGGGGGATTGTATATCACGAGACAGGGGTCTTGGATGACCTTTAAGTCATTTTGGAGGCTATCCAAAAGAAAATGTATCGTAAATATATATATATATATATATATATATATGCATATAATAAATAAGACGTTTCATGAGTTTAAGCAAGGAATAACTAATTGCTAATAAACCATACTTGCTCATGCCAGTACTGGTCAACATAGCTACAGCCCATTTTCATAAAAATAACCTTTTATGAAATAAAAATATTTTTTTGTACCAAAAATGTATAATATTTTACTATACTATCAAGTTTTTGAGGAGCATGCTAGCTGTCACCAGAAGATATAGGATTAGGAATGAAGATGTAAGGTAAAGAGTTGGGGGTCACAGGGGGTACATGAGATAGTTGAGGAAGGGAGGCTGAGATGGTATGGACACGTAATGAGGATGGAAGGGGAGAGGATTACAAGAAGACAAATGGATATGAAGTATGAAGGAAGGGACCGCAAGGGAGACCAAGGAAGAGATGGGAATAACAGATAGTAGCAAGTGTGCAAGTGAGAGGAGGGGAGTGGACGAGAGTACAGGGGGAAGAATGATGGAAGGACAGAGGGAGATGGAAGCATGTTACTAAATGGACCCAGTTATAGGCTGGAAAGAGTTCATGCTGATGATGAAGAGGAAGATTATACTATCAGTGTCTTATGTATTGATAATATCTAAAAAAAATGACAGCCACAGTTCATATGACTTGATGTATGAATACGTTAAAGGATATTTAGTAAGTAAAGATAAGGCCCTTTCTTTAAAAATTGAACTGTAAATCAAATGTGATGATGTAAACAAATCGTCCAGATAGGAAGTTTATCTTTCTAAACGTGTTTTAAGCCTCCACAAAACAGCTTGTCCGCAATCGGCAATCTTGCGATGGAACAAGTACTTGTGTAAAATAAATTATGTAAATAGTTTCTCCGTGAAGAAGTGTTAAAACCTTGACTTTGTCAACTGAATAAAGTTGCTCGTCTTTTATCAAGTATACGGTTTTTTTCGTGAAAGTTTGTGACATTTGAAGGGTACAAAACATAAACTTTAATATTTCGAAACCCATAGTGACCCAGCAAATACTACTTTTTAAATTAATTTAAATATAACAAAAGATACCTCTTTAAACTATAATCTAAAGGGCATTAGAAGAACATAAAGATTGTCTACAAGATGGCAGAACTAAATTGATTTGAGTTAAAATTGGACTTTCCACCTTTCCCCTCTGAACCCTTAATATCTTGTAACGAAGTACTACCTTAAATCTCAACTTACGTCAAGACGTCTACATTTTAGATTTAAATTAGGATTCGGTAAATACCTTTTTGCCATTTGACCGACTGTCCAGTTATTAAACTAAACTAAATATTTATGGTAATGACTTTATGTTTGTTTATTGTGGACTTAATATAGAATAATTATTACTATTGAATCATCTCTCGTTTCATTTTTTCCTCTTCTTTTTAAAGCACTGCATCTTACTATCTATTCGGGCTATACGCTTATGTATTAAGTACATTAATGGATTAGTGTTGAGGAAGGTTGAATACGGAAGAAGTGTAACCATTTGTCTGGGGATAAAGTGGGAAATCATTTAGGAAGAACCACGATCTTCCCGTAATCAGCAGTCGAGTATATTTTGAGAGTAGCGCCTTAGAACATGCGGTCACCGAAGTGAGGTTTTTCCTCTTTATTATGATTTAATTTTTTAATTGGTTTTTCTTATTTTGCAAACCATGTGCTGTGTATTTATTCAGTTCTAGCCTGTTATGGTGGGGATGTAGGGGACGCGATAAAAGGTAAGTGATTTGTCAGTTTTTATATCAATACTTTTTTTGCTAGAAATAAATAAAATATTGCTTCAATACAACCATAGAGTTTAATTTTATTCATATGGTCACTTCAAAAGTTCTTGAATATCTGTCTGTAATTTAATGACAATTTTTTCTTTTAATTTAAATTGTTTGCCATCTAATGCCGCATAGCTCATGACTAATATTCAACCACTGATGATGTCACCATGTGAAGAAAATTAAACTCTAGGTTTATACTGAAACAATATATTATTAATTTTGGTAAAAAAAGAGAAGGTTTTGCTATAAAAACTGCAAAAACACTGATATTTGTTCGTGTTCCCTACATTCCCACCAAAGGTCTTGACTGTTCAGGTTATACGCACTTACGCTAATGTGTAATGGTAAGGTGACTGTGAGATGAAATGGAGGACCTGTTTAACGTGGGATCCGAACCATGGGGGAAGCTTGGCATTCCACACATTCACAAGTTGTGATTAATACACGTCTTGTTAAAGGTGAAGGAAGGGTTTGGTAATCAGATAAATCTGTGCCGGGACCGAGGATTGAACACCGGACCCTCAGCACAGAAATCTGACACCTTACCCCTAGACCGCCAGGTCACCCAGCACTTTATTAAAGGAATATTAAGATGAAGGTTAAATGAAATATCTAGAATATCACTTTTGTTAACTTAAACAGACATTATCTGCTCTAAGATATGTACACATGGGTTTGTCTCAAGAGTTGTGTTATTATATGAATTGGATAGAGTAATATAATAAATTAACACCCTTGAAATAATACAATAAACAATTTAGAGCTTCCTCAATTTATTAAACCTTCCAGGGATGAACGATGACAGTAGGGTGCAATCAAGCGTTAGTCTCTCATTACACACCTTATTAAAATATTTCATGGTGAGCTTCCATCTTACTTCCAACCGCTTTGTTACTTTAAATTGGAAATTAAATGTGTCAGGAAATGAGACACATCAAGGCTATATACATCGTTTAGTGCCAAGGCTTATTTTCAAGATGATACTTAAGGCGGGGATGTAGAAAACGCGAGAAAAGGTCAGTTTTTTGTAGTTTTTATATCAACACATTTTGTTGGTCAAAATAAATCAAATATAGCTTCAATACAAACCATAAAGATTAATTTTCTTCATATGGGGACCTCTCAACATTTCTTGAATATCTGTCAAGGGTGTCCTAGAATTTAATGACAACTTTTTCTCTTTGTTTAAAAAGTTTGTGATCTAATGTGCTACACACATAAACGTCCATCAGCTGACACACTCACTTTCGTGGCCAGCCTGTATATGACCGTAATGACTTCACAAATGAAATGAGGTCGACGCGGAATGAATGTTAATTCTTTTTTTATCTGAAGTTTTGTAGTGATCGTATAGTGGCTGCGTCGTGTTGTTTAAATTAATAAAACATATATTTAAATTACTATTTGTTTTATTGGCTGTCTTCTATTATTTCACTTGATACACGTTACGCGTCTTGGATAGTGTGCGAGTGGCCGTCAACAGATTAAGGATAATTTCACAATATCAATTAATTTATACGTGATGTAATATAACTACTATTAACTATAACGCCTGGGTTTTTATTATAATAATTATATCTGCGGTGACTATCCGAGTGGCTAACGCGAGGTGTAGATAAATAGTTTACAAAATCATGATTCCCAAGAGTTGACCCGGGAGCGTCCTTGGTCTAAGCCCGGCGGGACAAGGGTAACGAGTCTTACTCTATGCTCATGAAAGATATTCAACATCTGCTTATATTCAGTGGTGGCCCGTGTATAGGCACTGCGGAACTGCAGCAACCCCTATTTCCACTTGATATTATCGATAACATTTAATATAATGAGTTCTTTTTTCTTTAATTCTTTCTTTATTTTTGTAGTACAATTTATATTACTTAAGTTTAATGTCAGTACTTCAGTAACCATCCCCCAGTTTATGAAAAAGATACAAAAATCTCTGTATGGAACTGTGCTCTTCACAGTGCCAGCGACGTGGTGTTTGACTGTTGTGCGTATGCGCACATAGGAAGGGGTGGAGAGGAAGGCGGGATTACCAGGTAGAGAGAGCACTGTTACTCTCGCAGCGCCGGCTCTAGCGTGATGGTGGAAGGAAGTGTTTTTTTTTACTCAGCATGTGTTGTACTTAAAAACCGTGTTATCATTTTCTTGAATGTGATAAAGTGTAGAAGAGTGTAGAATTAGATTATTATTCTGCTTCCAGCTATTTTATTTGATTCATTTTTGCTCGGTTCTTTTATCTAACAGAAAGACTAAATGCGCTTGCAGTACTTTCAATGGAGAAAAATTTCCTCATTTATCATCCAGAGATCAACTTTTTGCGCAAATTAAAACAAGAAGAATGGATTTCATTTTTAAATGAATAGATCAAGCTTGAACTGTAACAATTTAAGTTAAAACCCCTATTTCCACTTGATATTATCGATAACATTTAATATAATGAGTTCTTTTTTCTTTAATTCTTTCTTTATTTTTGTAGTACAATTTATATTACTTAAGTTTAATGTCAGTACTTCAGTAACCATCCCCCAGTTTATGAAAAAGATACAAAAATCTCTGTATGGAACTGTGCTCTTCACAGTGCCAGCGACGTGGTGTTTGACTGTTGTGCGTATGCGCACATAGGAAGGGGTGGAGAGGAAGGCGGGATTACCAGGTAGAGAGAGCACTGTTACTCTCGCAGCGCCGGCTCTAGCGTGATGGTGGAAGGAAGTGTTTTTTTTTACTCAGCATGTGTTGTACTTAAAAACCGTGTTATCATTTTCTTGAATGTGATAAAGTGTAGAAGAGTGTAGAATTAGATTATTATTCTGCTTCCAGCTATTTTATTTGATTCATTTTTGCTCGGTTCTTTTATCTAACAGAAAGACTAAATGCGCTTGCAGTACTTTCAATGGAGAAAAATTTCCTCATTTATCATCCAGAGATCAACTTTTTGCGCAAATTAAAACAAGAAGAATGGATTTCATTTTTAAATGAATAGATCAAGCTTGAACTGTAACAATTTAAGTTAAAGTAAGAAAAAAGTTTTTTTTTTGTTAAGATTTTATCAAGTTCCTGAATAAATGTTCTTGTTATACGTGTTTTTTTTCCTTTTACACAATGTTAAAACAAAGGCTAAAATTTTCTGGAGCAGCACCCCTACTAATTTTAGCTACGAGCTGCCACTGCTTATATTACAATGAAAAGAAAACTAAATAAACTCTATGTTTGTATTAAAGAAATATTTTATTTAAATTGGCCAAAAAAACAATTTTGCTATAAAAACTGCTAAAACGCTGGCCTTTTCTCGTATGCTCTACATCCTCCATCCTTTAAGTCTCGTACAATACCGCACTAAAGTATTTGTAAAACAATGTGCCCTGATCTGTTTTTTGTGTGTAGTTTAGTTTTTTACGATTTTTAAACCCTTTCACCACGTTAAACTGTGATTGAAACAATATAGGAATATAATTACAACCAAATTACAATTATTTTCACTCGTTTGAGTTACAAGCATGCATATGACGTAGCAAGTCGAGATGGGATTTCCCACGTTAAAGTGTTTACGTTGTATTCACTGAGTTTTAAAGATATAATACTGAGAAAAAAAACCGTAAACTTCCAAAATAAACCTAAAAATAGTATTACATTTAAAAAAATTAATTTTTATATCTTGAAGTAGTTTTACTTTAAGCGTAACATACATTTTAAAAATCGTCTTCAACTTTGGCTATTTTGTTTACTCAAAAAAATTACCCATAGGAATATTCCTACAAGGTAAATTTTAAAAAGTTACGTGGTGGCACATGGCTATCTAGATTACAGGGGACTTCAACCCACGGTAACATTTTTTGCGGCCCACCGGCTCATGAAAAATATAAAATTATTTCAAAAGAAAAAATTACAAATGCCAATCTATATTTTACATAGTTAAATAATAAAATAAGTATTTTAAGTTATTTTGCAAACTAGTTTTGCTTTACACGCGAAGAAAAGTATTACAATTTTTATTTAAAAAAATGACCTTGAACCGTCAAAATACTACTCTAGTGGACAAGGGAGAGATAAATAATTCGGGTACGTTCGAACATAGTCGGGAGTGTTCGGGTTCACTCATCACCGTTGAGACACTCGGGACGCCAAAAGAAAAATAATACTTTCAATCCTAGTATTATGATTAGAGTATCGCGGTCCACGAGCCAACAAGAGACAGAAACTTTAGCCCTTGGACCTTAAAAAGGTTGGAGACCCCTGATCTAGAATTAGAAACAAGAAAAGGGTAATTTTAAAATGCAAGTCAGTGCTCTCCAGGCGTAAATAGTAGAGTGAGTGCGTATACTCACGAGAGGAAGAGGGAAAATGTTAGCAGGAGATAAACAAGAGGCCTCACAGGGTCAAATACTAATTTTATTTTCTTCCCTCTATTTCTCTTTTGTACGCTGGCATAGAAGTCTGATGGTGTTTAAACGCGTCAGGCTAAAATGCAACCCGCCTCGCAAAATAACTTCGAATTCCAAGGAGATTAAAATATATGCTTAATGATATATTTAATGTTTTACTTGGTGGTTATTGTGTAACTACCTATTTATATTCTAGTATTGATGTAATTCATTTAAATAATATATTAATACGTCCATTTTACACACCAAAAACTTTTCTCCGTGATTAAAATGACCTTTCATTTCTCGCTAACATATCAAATTGAAATTGTTGGGTGAAAACCATCGCAGCACCTAATTAATCAAATCTTGAGTATTAAAAATCGATTTAAAAGTGATAACTCAGGCAACGGATTTGTATAATTAAGGAGTCCTTCGTCTTTAAGAATAAGCTATTTCATGTAATAAAATCACGTCCTGTTTAGTATGTAATTATCTTTTGAGGTAATTTCAAAGTTGATATTCATTCTAAGTCAAGGTTTTATTTCTCAAATACCGATCAATTTTCTTTTTAAAATCTTGTTTCCATTGTATAATTGGAGTTTTTCCAAGAAACTAATCGGATCGAATGATTTAAATTCAATGATTTTATAATATGTATCAATTAACGTGGACCCATACCGGTGAGAACATGAAAAAAGGAGTCAATCTGGTCTGGTTTGCCGGGAACAGAGACGTCTAATTTGAATCTAATTTTTGTGTGATGAGGGGATATTTCCTTAAGTGAATTTTAGATTTTAAAAAATTGCGCTTGGACATAGTGTAATTTTCTTAGATTATTATTATTATTATTATTATTATTATTATTATTAGCACCGCGTCTTACTACCCGTTCGGGTTATACGCACTTACGCTAATGTGTAATGGTAGGGTGATTGGGAGATGAAATGGAGGACCTACAGTTTAACGTGGAATCCGAACCACGGTGGAGGCCTGGCATTCCCCACATTCACAAGATGTCTTGCCAGAGGTGAAGGAGGGGTTTGGTAATCAGATAAGTCTTTGCCGCGACCGAGGATTGAACCCCAGCCTCCAGCACAGAAGTCTGACACCTTACCCCTAGACCGCCAGGTCACCATTTTAGAAGTAACCTACCCGTATTTGTGTGGAAGGAGAGGGGGAAAACCATTTAGGAAAAAAAACCTCGGTAGACCCAACTGGGATTCGAATCCTGATCTTCCCATTATTAGCAGGCAGTCTAACACAAGAGTGACGCTTTACGTTCACCGAAAAACAAGTGCAGAAACGTGGTCACGTGATGAGCTCTAAGCCAGTCACAAGATTTCCGTGTCATCGGCGGAAGCTCTTCTGTGGAAGCTCAACTCATCCTCTACTTTGTCCGCTCTGCCGGTAGGGGGTAGGGGGAGAAGAACTCAAATCTCAAATCAGTACGCATGCGCTGTAGATCCATGAGCAAACATATAGCTCCGTTGGTTTTTGTGAAGAGATTTGAGGTAACCCGTTAATGGGAAACGTGTGCATAGATTTTTTGGGCTTGTGCCATGACACCGCATTATAATTTGAAAACATCCATCGGGAGAATAATATAAAATATATATTTATCCACTATAAAATAAAATATGCTGATAATCAGGTGTTTTAAGTTTGCGTTTCAATGCATCATGGGTTAATATAGAGCGTGTGAATTTCTGCAACACTCAAGTACAGTAGCCCCGTGGTTTCTTTGGTGCTGACTGACAGCTCACAGCTGACTTCTGACAGTCAACATTTAGGTATATACCTTAATTTTGACTGTCAGAAGTGACATATGCTAAACACATGTTTTTGCAGATCATATGGTTCGACGTAGGGATACATAATTTGGTCTGGTATCTTTTCAGAGCCGTCGGCTGTCAGTCAGCACCAAAGAAGCCATGGAGCTACTGTGGATTATCTGATAGCTATAAATGTTATTAGATTTACCGTCACGTATTCATACGTCAAGTCATGTGATCTGCAGCTAACACTTTTAATAGATAGGCTACCGTCAATACCTGTAAGATAACACTAATAATATGATGAAATTGTATCAATTTTGGGTATAAAAATGTGTTTTTATTTTTTAAAAGGCTCTTAATATTAAAATTGGACTGTAAGTGGATATTTACGTGGGTAAGCAACTTCCGGATTCAGTTTTGTAAAAAGAGTTTTACACCCAATTGCATTAAACTAACTACCTTCTCTCATCGGTTATTTTTATGAGATCATTAATTTACCTTTTGATTAAACGACACGGGTTGTAAAAATGTCCAAAGAGACCTGTACATCAACGCAATAAACTTTATTTCATTACACTGGCGCCCTATCAAGGGGCAACGTCCCTTTTGACCACCTTCCCACATTCCTACCTCTGTAAGAACGTGTCCTCCAGTTCTCAGTAAGGTCATTCAATGACCGGCAATCCTGGAGGTTATAGAAGTGCCTATATAAGTATAAAGTTATATAAGTAGAATGCTATTTTATCAAAGGGGTAGTCTGGAAAAAATTACTATGCATCAGCCTCTAAAAGGTTTTATACGTATAGACTATATGGACCCCCTCTGGGGGAGTACATAAAATTCCACGGTCTGGACCCCCCTCGACGCCCAACTTTCTACGGTCTTGAGTATAAGACACCGACCATGACTTAACTTTAAAAATAAATAGGGGTCCTACAATATGTTTGGGCTATCTGCTTTAATAAAGCTAATGGATTAGGTATGAGGACTATGTAATGTAAAGAAAACTTGAAAGTGTTTGCATGGAGAGAGAGTGAGAAAACATTTTAGAAGAAAACAAACACCCTCACTTAAACTGACTGGGGCTAAAATCTCAACCTCCCCGTCACTAGCAAACTAGACTAGAAGAGCTTGAAGCTTAGCTTGCATGCCCACCATTTTGGGTGTATGTGTTTTTGTCTAGTAAGAAACACTTTATATGAAGGACATTAATATGATTTTGCACGTGAGCGTACGTGTGTTTGCTTGTGTGTGTGTGTGTGTGTGTGTGTGTGTCTAACTCATGAATAGGCCACCGCTCCGGCACCGGAACTATAACGTCTTGTGTACCGGAACTAACATTCAACGCCTGGTTAACATACCATAACACACATACGGACCAATTTTCATAGGAAAGGGTGTTTTAGAAAATACATACATATACGTTTTGAAGCCAACACTAGAGACTATTTTATTAGTGTTATTTTATAAGTAGGCTATTAATGGTATATATCAAAAGAAACAGTTGTAGATAGGATGAATTAACGTAAAAAAGTAGATCTAGTAGCGTTCTTAACTGTTCAATAAGGCTCCTCCTACGAAAATTAGACTGTAGTATGTAAAAAAACCGCATGAAATGCAGTCTGCATGACATAAGTTATCCAGTGTGGCTGTTTTTGCAAGTGCAGGAATTACTCGCTTGTATTTACGGAAATAGTAATGTTTAGCTATCAAGAGAGAAGAAACATAGTTGATATTTCGTAAACCGCCTTTATTTCGATATGGCACGCCTTTACTTGGGATTGTTTGCAAAAAAATTTAATCGTGAGATTCTTTAGTAATCCACGTTTGTTTTGAAAAACCTATTCTTTTGCGTGGTTTATAAACAAATTTCATAACTAACGGTTTCATTTTGAATGATTAAAATGTGATGAAAGGGAACGTGCATTTTTAAATCAGTTTTTTTTTTGCAGTTTTTAGCTAAACAAAAGCTTTTTTTGGCCAAAATTAATATATTATTGCTTCAGTAAATACATTTTAGTTTAATTTTCTATAAATATTAATATCAATAGCTGCCAAAAAATATTCATCGGCAGGGCTTGGACTTTAATGACCTTAAATTACCAAAACTGACTTTATATTTACAAATTATAACCTAGTAATATGAACAAAATCTCGTGGTTGTGTATTTTACACACATACGAGCAAAGAGGATAATAAGTCCATTACCTTCATTATCTTCTCATTTCACCAAATATGTGTTGGAAAAAATTATATTTGAATATTGCATTGATATAAGACCGATAGTACTAAAATATACTTATTTAAGATAAATGTATGTTAATGACTCAAATAGGACGCAAACCAAACATCAATAACACGAAATGAGCCATTAAAAACGTTTACAAAACCAGGGAATCATCAGTAGAATATATGTATGTATGAGCATTGTATGTGATGAAAAAAANAAAAAAAAAATATATATATATATATGTTATCAAAAACTGGGACCTGGTCACGGGCAAAAATTTGTATGCTATCAAAAAGCCCTTTCTAATTTTTGACATCGCCTTTCACTATCCGTTCGAGTTTTCCCAGATTAATTAATTACACTTAAGTATTAGGGATGAGGAAGGTTGAATTTAGAGTAAGTATACCCACATTTGTGTGGAGGGAGAATGGAGAACCCATGAAGAAAAACCACCATCATTTCACACGACCGGGATCGAACCCTGATCTCGGAAGTCTAGTCTATTGCGAGAGTAGCGCTTTAGACCATGCGGCATACAGTATTGTAATAAATGTAAACATATTTTTTTAAATTTTATTGTATCATAAATGTGTCTTTAAAATATATTTTGATGGTGAGGCATGGTCACTACGATCAATATTCAATTGAGGTCTGAGCTAAAAAAAAAGTTTAAGCTATGTTTGTTCATTAATATTTGATTAAAATTATCAGTTTGATAGTTTACTGGTGGCTGCTTTTTGAGGGTAGGTGGAGGAGTGAGGGGGTAAGGGGTGAGTGACCGTGAGTAAGAGTTTCTTAGCCCGTGTCAAGGTCAGTTGTGTGTCAGACCAGACCCAGAGAGAGAACCACACGGCTGATCGGCCGCGAACAAACAGCTTCCAACTTTCAGTTCTGCTCAGGTGACCGCAGCGCGCGCTGCCCTTCTTCCCCTTCCTTCACCCACCAACCCGTCGTCAGACTTGCAAGCTTCGTTGGCTGACCATTGGAAACTCGCTCTCGCGGTCTCTGCTATCATCACTGTATGCTTTTCAGAGGGGATAATTTTAAAAATAAGTCCCCAAAAAATAAAAGTGCGGTAGCCGATATTGAAAACTCAGTGTTACTGGATGTTGTACCCAGCCGACTTTTTGATAATGGATGTAACCCCGCGTCGGTGTTTGAATGTGCTAACGTGTCACTCTCGTTGCAGACTGGATTGTCAGGGACGGGGAGATTGGGGTTTGAATCTCAAGCGCGTGTACTGAGGGTATTTTTTTTTATCTAAACGGTTTTCCCACTCTTACCGCATGTAAATTAGATTACATTTCTATTAAAATGCTACCTCTCTCGTCCTTAGTTCAATTAATAATATTAATCACCCGTTACAGTGGTTGAATGGTCCAAGGCATCGCTCTCGTTTTAGATTGGTCTTCGGTTGATGGTAAGATCGTGGTTCGAATCCCGGTAGGGCAAATGCAGGTAGATTACCTCTAAAGTGCTTCCTTCTTCATTCCTACACTATTCGAGTAATTATATATGCGTACAACCTGAACAGGTAGTAAGAAGTGGTGATTTTATTTATTTATACACTCTGTATATATATATGGTTGCTAGGATCAGCAAATATTATCTAAACTGTACATGCCACTTGTTATCGCCCACTTGGTCCGCATTTGACCGAACTCACACGTGGGCTCTGCTCTACAAACCTCACATGGAAATAAAATACTTTCGTTAATACCTCGCCAATAATATTCTACAGAGGGATGAGAACATTTCAAAAGTACAAATTAAAAGCTACAGTAGCCCCATGGCTTCTTTGGTGCTGACTGACAGCTAACATTTAGGTATATACATAAATTTTGACTGTCAGAAGTGACAGCTGCTAAACACATGTTTTTGCAGATCATATGGTTCGGCGTAGAGGATACGTAATTTGGTCTGGTAACATTTTAAAGCTGTCAGTTGTGAGGTGTCAGTCAGCACCAAGGAAGTCATGGGCCTACTGTATCTGTGCCTACCTCTGGCGCAATATTCCATGCCACGTCATTGTTTTGGATATACACAACTATAAAGAATTTGTTGCAAGAGGGCAAAGTTTCGTACAAAATTTTGCCAAACACACATAACATTTTAGCAAAAATGTTATACTAAGATTATGTAAAAAAAGATAATTCAATTTTTTTCATCTAGAACCAAAATATATACCTTCTGTAAAAAAAAAAAGGGTGGGGGGGTACAGAACCAATCAATACACATCGATTGGCACAGGATTGCGTGAAAATAACGCCAATAATATTTTAAACTCAAGTATATTCACAACAGAACAAACGTCAGAGAATACGAGCGAACAATCTTTCAGAGAACATTGGCTACCATTTGCTACCATTCGCTCCTGCTCCATCTGAAGCGGTTCGGATCTGTTCGGTGGGCGTTTTCACGGGGGAGACCAACTTCCAAGAAATGGTGATGTTCGCAAAAGATCCACCCATTCGCAGGAACCCTGGAAGTGTGGAGCAGTCGTATTTAAAAAGAAGTGTATGATAGAAAGTAATTTAGCATTAGTTTGTATGGAATGTGCATTTATAGTTATGCGAAAAATGGTGAATAATGGAAGAAAACAAGAGGGACATTCGGGTGTCGGGATGGCATAGGCTTGAATGCAAATGGCGTAGTAAAGTTCATTGGCACCCATTCCTGTTGTAATGTTCCCCTCCTGAGACCTTTACCGTCTAAGCCAGAGTATACTTTATTCACGGGAGGAGTTTACCTCTGAAAGGTCTTTTTTCTTACCGATATCCTACTATATAATAGATTTCTGGTAGGGAAAAAAGTCCATTTTACAGGTAAACTCCTACCGTGAACGAACAATAGTTAGGACTTCCTTTTTTTCTTTACCTCTACTGTCCAACCTCGACTGTGTCAGCCATCTCCTTTCAAGCATCGTGTCTTTGTTTTGTTTTAAGTTTAAATTCTGTGCCTGTTGAGTCCCATAAACACTTGCGTGCAAGGTACTACTCAATTAAAGCTAATGTATTTTCATCAGACCACACCCGTATGCACTACTGCACCAGAAAACGACAATCGTTTCAAAATAAGTACAAACAATTATGACCAGACTGTTGACACACAACAATAAATTATGCAGAGCAGTACGCGAGCAACGTTTGGCTGCGTACACCTGAATGAACAGAAAACAGGGGAGAGCACGAATTTCCTTTGATGATTCCCTCAAAGACCGACCGACAGCGGGCGGATCATCAGCGAATGTAAACTGAACCTGAGCGAACAATGCCGAACAAGGGCCCTATTGCACGTGGCATCTTGTTGCGTGCAACTAGTTGCTGCCACCATTGGTAAGCGTCATCTGAAGAAAATTGCATCGAGGAATTATTTCTTCTTGCCTTGCTTATAAAAAAAAAAGAAGACGCTGGCCAAGAAAGATGTATGTATATACGATATTATCTTTAAGCCTGGATAAGGGTTATGTACTATACGTAATTTGAGAATCTGTGGACAGTAACACTTTTTTAATCGCTTTCTTATGTATAAATCATCATTTGATGAATTACTGACCTATATAAAAGAAGACTCGACACTCAAATGGGAAAGAGTATCCCACCAGAAGTTGCAGTTGCACGCGCAATTAGTTGCATAGTGAAACAGGTATCATTTAAAACAATGCCACAGCTCGATTGAGGACAACTGAAAGTTTACCGTGCAGTTTCTCTGCATGGAAACTGTCTGCAACTAATTGCCGACCATGCAACTGAAGTTTCCTCGTGTAATGGCTTTCATTTAAACCAATGCTTCTTAACCATTCTTTCATCAACTAGTCGTATGCCACATTTTGCCCCGTGTAATAGGAGCCTATTGTTCACCCAATTTCACAAACTATTTATACCCATGCGAGTTCTCCATTCGTTGATACTCGTTCGCACGTTTCCTCAAACGTTCACTCCGATGTATATGGGACTTCAGCTGTTCGTTTCATCCTATCGTGATCTGACTATATTAATGTTGTATTTTATTACAAATAGCCATTTTGAAGGCCTCTTTTTTCCTACCAAAATTCTTCTATGAAACTCATCATTAAGTAGCCCCCTCCACTTAATACTAATCTTCATATATTTTTGGACTAAATGTTTTCCTAAGTAGGCCTACTTGGTTTTTGAACACTCTAAATTTCGTCTTGTCATGTAAGGTAAGAGATCGAGTTTTAAAACAACCACGCAAACACGGTGAAACTATTGTTTTGTATATTCTTAGTTTTACATATTTTCTTTTTCAACCGGTAAGATGTTAACAACTTATTGACCGAGTAATAGTATGCATATACCCTAATTACACTCTTGTAATGTAAAAATTTAGATTCAAAAAGTAGCTGTAAAATATAACCAATCATCCATGCTATAGTAGCCCCCGGGCTTCTTTGGTGCTGACTGACAGCTCACAGCTGACTTCTGACAGTCAACATTTTAGCTCTATACCTAAATTTTGAACCTCAGAAATGACAGCTGCTAAACACATGTTTTTGCAGATCATATGGCTCGGCGTAGGGATAAATAGTTTGGTCTGGTAACATTTCGAGGATTTTACCTGTGAGCTGTCAGTCAGCACCAAAGAAGTAATAGGGTTACTGTAAATATATACCAAACTTATTCTAAGATAAATAAATTATTATAAAAGAGCTTACCTTATGAGAGAAAAAAAATGTATATATATATATATATATATAAAATGTTTTTCTAATTTATCATAATTATTCGTTCTAAAATTATATATCAACAAAATGAATACGCAATAATTTGAAATGGTACAATACGTGTGCTGGAACTATAATTTGATTTCAAATATAAAATTGAAGTGCTAAAGGGTATTTTTTATTTTGTTCAACTAATCGCTAAAATCAGCTCAATCCTGTAAATCCGATACGCCCTGTCTTGTTGACCATAATTTCAGTGTTTGGGTGTCAAGACCTTGAATGTCTTTGTAATCGAGATAATTTTAACACGCCTGTTAAAATATGGCAGTAGTGAGATAATAGCTTACTTCAAATAAATAATACGACACAATCACACGTATTTTCTCATATATAATATATTGTCCTTAGGAAAAGATATTAAAAATTGGCTATCCGTAAACTATTATTATTACTAGCACCACGTCTTACTACCCGTTCGGGTTATACGCACTTACGCTAATGTGTAATGGTTGGGTGATTGTGAGATGAAATGAAGGACCTACAGTTTAACGTGGAATCTGAACCACGGTGGAGTCCTGGCATTCCCCACATTCACAAGATGTCTTGTCAGAGGCGAAGGAAGGGTTTGGTAATCAGATAAATCTGTGCCGGGACCGAGGATTGAACCCCGGCCACCAGCACAGAAGTCTGACACCTTACCCCTAGACCGCCAGGTCACCCTATCCGTAAACTAACCTTAAATTTTGTTTTTCCTCAGAAAAACACAATATGTTATTATGATAGTAATTATATGAAACAATAATCCGATATAAAATTTTGAACAAAATAGTTCTAACTCTTTTTTAAGCACATTTTAAATTTTAGTAAGGAGAGCATATATTATTTGTAAATCAATCGGTCTGCAATGAAAAGTTGTTAAAAATTACAAAGTGTTGTATTATACTTTAGACAAGTTAGAAATGTTATATGAATCTTAAATGTAATATATTTTCAATAATTCTAATGTGTCTATCTTTGTTACAAAAGCGATCATGTTAAAAGAAATATTCGACTATAATTATTTATGATATACAATTATTGTTCATGTAAATTTTCAAACTTGTCTAATGTATAATACAACCTCTTCTAATTTTTAACAACTTTTCGGTACAGATCGATTGATTTACAAATAATCAATTAATTAGCCTAGATCCTTAACCTTTAAAATGAGTGTGTCGTTTGTCAAAATCAGCTTATTCATTGTCTTGTTTGCTTACCGGAAAGAGGTTCATCAAGTTATATGCTTTGTATAGATGTGACCCGCCTCGGTGGCGTAGTTGGCTAACGCGCTTGTCGTGTTGAGCTCGACTGCAGAGGACGGAGAGATAGAGGTTCGAATCTCGGTCGGGTGAACTGGGGGTGGTTTTTCCTAAATGGTTTTCCACTCTCCCTCCACGCAAATGTGGGTATCACTTCCTCTAATCTACCTTCCCAATTCCCAATCAATTAGAGTAATTAGTACTTAAAGCGTATAACCCGAACGGGTAGTAAGACGCGGTGCTAAATATTATTATTATATAGATGTGTATCAAATCCAGTCATGTAATTATAATTTAAATTCATAAATGGTAGTTTGGTTAATCCCACGTCTCAATAACCGTTCGGATTACATGCATATAAATAATTTAGATGAACTATATCTCCATTTGAGTGGGTGGAGGGTGGGAAACCGTTCAGGGAAAACCACTCTCTATACACCCAACCAGGATTCTAACCTCAATATCCTCTCAGTAGCGTACGCAGGATTGCGAAATAGGGAGGGGGGGCGAGCTAAAAGGGGATTGAAGGGAGATTTCTCCAACAGCTGGAGTATTTTTTTTTACCATTTTATACACCTAAAAGCTTTTTTTATTGGTATTTGTTAACTTGATTTTTTATATTTTTACTATTGTAAACGTGATAATCTAACAAAATAATAAATAAATAGGCTTAAATTAATTATTATTAGCACCGCGTCTTACTACCCGTTTGGGTTATACGCACTTACGCTAATGTGTAATGGTAGGGTGATTGTGAGAATGAAATGGAGGACCTACAGTTTAACGTGGATTCCGAACCACGGCGGAGGCATTCCCCACATTCACAAGATGTCTTGTCTGAGGTGAAGGAAGGGTTTGGAAATCAGATAAATCTGTGCCGGGACCGAAGATTGAACCCCTGCCGCCAGCACAAAAGTCTGACACCTTACCCCTAGACCACCAGGTCACCCACTTAAATTAAAGTTGGCTTAATTATCACATAGGCCTACAGTCACAAAAATCGCCGATTATTTATAAAAGGTAAATGTCTAGCCACTGTGCAACGCCTTGATTGAACCATGTGTGAAACTGGGAGATTTGGAACCCACCGCAATCTTCAGGACTTAGGCCACTTCCTAGACTGCAAGAACATCAATTAGGCCTCCTAGGGAGGATCAACACAAGGATGTTTTGGCACTTGATAATTTCTTTGCTCACAATGTTTAACTGGTCATACTACCCCTCCCCATTTTATATTTTCTTTGGATCTGCGTGGATCTCAATGCCTCCCGAAACTACGGAAGGGGGGCTCGAACCCCCTCAAGATCCCCCCCCCCCCATGGATACGCTACTGCGAGAGTGACGCGTCAGACTACACGACCATTGAGGCGGGTAATTGTATCGTTTTCATTCTAATGAAACAATGAAGTATCAAACAAATGTGACCGTAAAAATGTTTGTAATAGTCTACCTATCAATCAATGTATTAGTCTATTATGTAACAAACTTTCTATTCTTCCGGCATAGATTTATCTGATTTCCAAACCCTTCCTTCACCTCTGACAAGATGTGTATTAATCACAACTTGTGAATGTGTGGAATGCCAGGCCTCCACCGTGGTTCGGATTCCATGTTAAACTGTAGGTCCTCCATTTCATCTCACAATCACCCTACCATTACACATTAGCGTAAGTGCGTATAACCCGAACGGGTAGTAAGACGCGGTGCTAATAATAATAATAATTTCTATTCTTCGCAAACAGTTTATTTAGGAACCACACGTTAGCTATAACAGTATTAAGATGAGTGTAGAGAACACTAGTTAAGGCCAGTGTGTTTTTTCGCCGTTTTTATGGCAAAACTTTTTTTGGCCAAAACAACTAAAGTATACATACATATTTTAGCACCGCGTCTTACTATCCGTTTGGGTTATATATACTCTTATGTACTAATTACGCTACCTGTTTTAGCGTTTATGAAGGTTACATTTAGAGGAAGTGTACCGGCATTTGCGTGGAAAACCATTTTGGAAAAAGCCTCACTTCACCTGACCGAGATAAAAGCCTCGTTCTCCCCGTCATCGGTAGTCTAGTCTACTGCGAAAAAAGCGCGTTAGACCACGCGGCCACTGAAGCGGGTAGATAAATTATTGCTCCAGTAGAAACAGAAGAGTTTAATTTTCTTCCCATGGTGATAACAACAGTTGTAGAGTATCTATCATGAGCATAGTGGTATTAGATGACAAACTTTTAAACGAAGAGTAAAAGCTGTAATTAAATTACAGGACGCCAGTGACATATATTCAAGAACTGTTGATATCACTGTGTGAAGAAAATTAAACTCTATATTTTTACTGGAGCAATATTATTATTTATTTTGGTCAAATTGTAGTGATATTGGTTTATCGCACCTCTCTTTCGGGCGTCAATTGTATTGCTTGTACATATTTCAATTAAAATATTTTATATTACTGCATACTTGTGATACTGATGTGATTTATTTGTTATAATGTGTTGGACTGTGAGAAAGAGCATCCTCATTGCCTTACATCATCACTTCCTCTCTCCCTCACTCACACTACTTTAAACATACGCACAATATTTTATATATAACATACCCCTTGCCTTTCTCTCCCCTTTCTAACAGTGTAAAATCTAACTAATAGAAAGAGTCCTGGCGACAGGTTTTGTGAAGGCTAGCTTCTTATTGGTATAGAGAAATGGAGTCTTCTGCCAAATACTATGAA